>PVLC010012327.1:0-24071 GCA_004027655.1 Graphiurus murinus
CCAAACACATTCTATGAAGCCAACATCACACTAATACCAAAACCAAATAAAGACAGCTCAAGAAAAGAAAACTATAGGCCTATATCATTGATGAATTTAGATGCAAAACTGCTAAACAAGATACTAGCAATGCACATTCAAAACCACATCAAGAAAATTATACACCATGACCAAGTCGGGTTCATCCCAGGGATGCAAGTCTGGTTCAACATTATGTTAAGTGAGATTAGTCAGTCACAAAGAGTTAAGAAGCATATGTTCTCCCTAATATGTGTATGCCTAGGGAGAAAATGGGGCATAGGAGGGTCTCCAGATGAAATGGAGAGACCTTCGATAAGCAAAGAAGTTGATTTAATTGTAGTGGATGCATGGGGCAGAGGGACACCCTAAGGCACATGATGTACTTACACAATCATATCAGGTCACTCACTGATGTGAACCTGAGGGGGAGGGAGGGGGAGGGAATGGGGTGGGAATTGGGGAAGGGGTCAAATGAGAAGTGTGTGCAAATATGTTGTTAACAACTTGTACTTAACAAAGATGTATGATATGTTGCATGAATTACTACAATAAAAAATTAAAAAAAAATTTGTACCTAATAAAGTTGTATGCTTATAATGCATGAATTTATACAATAAAAAAAGAAAATCCATGAGTAAATCAGGTAGATATCTTGACATAATGATTGTTTTTTTGATTGCAGTGCTGGGGATCAACAGCATGGCAGGCAAGGGTTCTACAACTGAGCCACATCAACTATAAGATAAATTATCTCAAACCAGTGTCTCTCCTTGTTGAGACCACACCTGAAACAGCAGCCATCCACAGCACATTGGATGCATAAATACCTTCACTAAATGGACTACTACACAGCCATGAGAATTAATTATGGAAGAGCTGTTCCTTGAATTTAGATAAACATCTCCAAAGCCATGTTAACAAATATAGCAAGAAACCAGAGAATACACACTGAAATTGTCCAGTAGTAGCTATTTCAGTACATTGCCAGAGGTGACAGATGTGGCAAATCCTGTCCCACTGGGGTGAGGGGACAGGAGGCAGGCCCAGGGCATGGAACTTAGATATGGCCAACACAGACTCCTGGAGGATCACCTGGAGGCCCAGCTTCTGAGAACTCACTGAACTCCCCACTTCTGTTTGTGTTCCTTCTTTGTGTTATATATAAAACACATAGAAAAGTAGGGTAAATAAGTATTATCAAAATTATCACAAATAGGAATTATAAGGATTTTCTTAGTTTCAATATTAGAATTATGGAAAATAAAAAGTGAATTTTATATACTTAAAACAATAAAAGAGAAAATAAAAGTATAAAAAATGTACAAGAAATTAACCAATGCATCTCACAGTTTTGATAATAAACTAAATGAGAAGTTTTGGAATTGAAATATAAAATTATACATATATATTACTCATGTATATGATATACATACTTATTATATATTATTTACTCACATATGAGTAAATTGAAACTTTAGATATGTCTCAATCAAAGAAGTTAGTGACCTGGACATTTATATGAATGTTATAGTGAATGAGGAAAAGACTTGTAGAGATAAAAATAAGAAGATAACAGAGATTAAATCTATATGAGAGAATAAGAAAGCCCAAACAAAAAAAACAGATATTTGAGTCACCTAAAGAGACAATAGAAAAAATTGAGTAGAAGTGATATCTGAAGAAAGAATTGCTGAGGTTGAATAAAATGACAAAGTTTCCATTTTAGTAACCTTAGGAGTCCGAAGTTACATTAACGTGTATACATGTACACACAAACACATGTACACATACACATATACACACAAACACAGACATGCACACACACACACACACACACACACACACAAACTTAATGTAACTATAAAAAATCTGAGACAAGATGATAAAATTAGCTTGAGTTAAAGATAAATAATCTAAAAGAGGAATAATTATAATTATATTATAAAAAGAGGAATAATTATAATTATATTATAAAAGAGGAATAATTATAATTATATTATAAAAAGAGGAATAATTATAATATAAGCTGAATGTTCAGCAGCAAGAAAGACAATCAAAAGCATGGTGTGGTAGTGCACACATGTATTCCTAATACTTAGAAAACAGAGACAAGAGGATAATTGATTCAAGATCAGTAAGTATGTTTAAAAAAAATACAAAAATAAAAAAAAATCAGAGGATAATACAATAATAATATTCTCAAACAACTGAGGAAACATAATTAAAACATTTTAATACTATAATCTGTGAAAATACTTTTTTTTTACTACTCTTAGACAGTTTAAATGAACCTGTCTGCAAATTTCAAAGTTATTTAAAAATAAAAAATATTCTAGGAAGGAGCTTGAAAATTAAGAAAGTTCACTTTTGTACCACTCCAGGGAAACGTGGTATACTCTCATCACCAATTTGATGAGAGTATGTTAAGAATGATAATGATACACAAAAGAAGATATGAAAAAAAAAATATTTCCAAAGTGTGGCTTCTCAAGAGAGAAGAGCAGATTGTCCAAACTAGTCCAAAAATAGCTTTAGAAAGCAGAGAACATAAATTGGTGGCTTGGGGTTTTCATGGTAATTAGGAGAGGGCATTAGAGTCTGGATGAGAGTTCTTGTGCAAAAGCAAAGTCTTGCACACTTGGAATTTCTAGAGAATCTGGGCTTTCATTTTATCTTGCTCAAATATGGGCAGAAAGGGTATAAGGTAGCAGTGAACATTAAAGAGTATTGTCAAATAAGTGTTGAAAATGGAGACTGACTATTTTTAGAGATGCTAAAAAATGACAACATTAAAACTGTAGTAAGAATTAATAAATTTGCTCTTTGTTTTGTCTTACCAAAATACATGAGAAATAACATAAATATAATACATAAACTAGTGCTTAATTAATTACTATAAAAACTGAGAAGAAAGAAAGAGGGCCGCTTCCAGAGACGTAAAAAATACCATTTTGGGAATAATATAGGTTGAAGTAAAAATATAAGAATCTAAACAAAAGTATTTCATAGGGCATATTCAAAATAAAGCCAACTTATTTCAAAGGTAAATGTGTAAGTCAAACTTTGAAGAAACTCACTGGTAGTGAAATTCAGAGGAAACAAATTCAATGATTTAAGGAGAAATATGGAAATAACTAAACTATGTCCAGAAAGTGAGAAGAAAATAAGGTTAATGAAATTGAGAAGTGTGTTTCAAGATTTGTTAGGGAAAGGAAGACTCTTGGAGTCCATGATAAAAATTAGAAATTTATGATGAAAATAGCCCAACAAGATGCTATATTATTTTTTTCTATTCAGAAAATTATCTTCTTTTCTTTTTTAGACTTTTCTGTTCTTATTTAATTGGATTAGGATTCAGAATTTAACATCATCAATGCACAAAAGTTGTCTTCTAATATGAAATTATGCCTCTAGTATACTCTAATGAAATTAAGGAGTTTTTAATATGAAGTATTCAATTTACTTCATATTACAAATATTAATTTTCTGAGTTTTAAATAGTTTTCTGGGTTTTATCTTACTTCACCCTCTTTAAAAAAAATCTATAGGCCTCTTAATTGCCTTTTGAATAAAATCCATATTTCCTTGTGTGCTGCTCAGAATAATTATGATCTGTTCCCTGAGTTCATGTCTATTTTTATTTCTAACAAAATTGCTCCATCTCTAATCCAGTTACATCAACTTTTTATTTTTCTCAATTTTCCATATGTGACTTACCTCCATGTTGATTATGATTCTCCTTTCATTTTCATTATATGTTTAACGTAACATTTATCTTCTCTTTCTCAAAAGAAACTTAAATGGTCAGATTTCCATTAGTGTGCCAAAATAACCTCGAAGAACAACTTAATAAAAGGAAAGATTTATGGGGCTTACGCTTTCGGAGATTTCAGTCCATGGTCATTTGGCCCTATTGCTTTGAGCCTGTAGTGGTGTAGTAATTCATGGTGGGAACATGTGGTGGAGGAGGTCTATTCACTTCATGGTAGCCTGGAATCAAAGAGGCACAATATCTCCTTCAAGGGAAGGCTCACAATGGCCAAATTTCCTTCCATCATGTCCTGTACCCTAAATATTCCATCCTCTTCCAGTAGCACCACAGATTGGCAACCAAGCCTTAACACATGGGGCTTTCAGGGATATGCAACATCTAAACTATAGCAGGTACGTAGATACATGATAAATGATGATAGGTGATAGATAGAGAGAGGAATACTTTATCACTTTTGCCAAGAAGAATCTCTGATATGATTCAAATGCCAGAAAAATAGTGGGTATTATGGGCCAGAGTTGGAGTGAAACAGGTAAAATAATCTTAAACATTATTGTATCTACAGGGTACAACACATTATTTCTAATCAGGATTTCAATGCCCACTCTTTAACATTATGTTGCTTGTTTGCAGTCTTTTTCTAGGAACTTTGAAAAGGTGTGGGGAGATGAGCTTGAAGCAGCCTCAATCTGATTGGGAAGTATATTCTATGCTGGAAAAGCCAAATTCGTCCCAGAAAAATGGAGGATCCATTTGGGCCACTTAAGTGAGCCTTGTCTGGGACTAAGGAAAAGTGTCATTTTATAGTTTATTCCATTTTTGTTAGTCTGAGAAGTCATACTTGTATTTGGAGCTGATGTCTCATGGAAGCAAGGAAAGTGATTTTATTTTCTATGTAGTACAATCAGGCAGGTCCTTTCTAGAAAACTTACAGTGCTTCAAGTTTATAGATTTTTTTTATTAAAGATGATAATAAATATGATATTCTTATTAATTGTACAAGTCCTAACAATTATACAATAAGTTAATTAAATCATATACTTTATTTGTATATACATTCAAGGATGTTATGCACCTCCCTGTTAATAGTGTAAAAAAGATTTAAATGTGACATCAACTAACTAAAATATCATGTAATGAAATACCCATAGATTTTTCTCATGGTATTACTATAATTTGGTTTTTAGTAAAACAAAAATGCTATGAAGTAGGTAAAAAGGAAAAGAAAATTTCAATAGAAGATGCAGAGAGATGTGAATTGATGAGTTTGAAATTGAATTATATCATATAACACAAAAAGGGGACCAAATTCAAGTAAATATTAATGAATATTTCAGAATATTTTCCTGCACCACTGCCATATCTGCTAAGATAAATATCCCCTATCAAATATTTAATATTTGGAACAAATTACTAAATTTTAGGCAATCTTTGAGCCCTAGCTTAGCACAGTTTAAATATACTCAGGCTACAAATTCTTTTTTTTTGTCTTCATTTAATATTTTTCTTTTAAATCTCACCATTAAAATCTTATTTTATTAATTTTATCCAGGTAAGCATTTTATCCACTTTTCATCAGATTCTCTTGGACACAAAGTGTTAAATGTGCTGAAACTGAGGTGGAATGAAAACTGTTTGGAAAAGAGAGAAGATGAAAGAAGATAATTGCTACTATCTATCAGAATATTTGGCATTATTATAATTTTTTCTGCCAATATTTGTGTAAGGGGCAGATGTGGGGCACTAGAGGAAAATGAAATGTCATTTCATGAATTTCACTAGGGTTGGCCCATTCAGAGGATATTTAAGGAGCTGCATCTTTACTACATTTATTATATTTATTACTTATAATTTTTATTGTTTATTACTATTTATCGCATTCATTAGCCAGTTGTAATTGCAATCCAAGCTACCATGTGAACAGGACAAGAAGAACAATTTCCTCCCAAACAGCTCTTGAATGTTCTCCCTTTCCCCGGAATCCTCCCTTTATGACTATTATAAATTGAAGATGGATTGGTTTATAGTGATTCATGAGAGGAGTGGGCATACCTACGTCACTAACTGGACTGATTCTTTTCAGTTAGTGAATGAGCAGTTGAGCAGATCATAGCACAATCAATCCAATCCCACAAGAAGATTGGCCATAATAAAAACAAAAAAAGGCAGGCTTCTCATATCAGTGGTGGTGTTAAGCACATCACAGGCATTCTGGGATGCCTGCATAAATATTCTAACAAGTCAATAACATTTTGATGTCTTTATTCTAGTAACAGAAGAATAAAAATAGAACTAAACTAAGACTCACTTAGAAGGTCATTTTGGATCATATATTTCTACTAATTAGATCTACAAAACCTGAAAGACACACAAACACCAAATAAATAAATAAATAAATAAATAAATAAATAAATAAATAAATAAATAAATAAATAAATACATAAAAATTTTAAAAGGCAGAAAACCAAGGGATAGGAAAGAGATGAGGCTTTGTGTGAGGTGTCTCTCACTCACCAAATTTGAAACAAGGCTTGCAAATAACAGCTGAGCACTTCAGATACTTTGATGTACGGATATTTCTTGAGTCACTAAGGATCGAAATCTGAGGTCCCCCTCACAATCAACAAGTTTAAGACGTTGCTATTAATTCATGAAATCCCCGTGTGATGACTTTGTGGTATATCAACTTGGCTAGGTTGAAATGTATTTCTTAGTATTCTTTCCTAGACTTTTCCAGTTAAGAGTCCACAGCAAAGAAGATGGTTTGGTTGAAACTTTCAGGCAGAGGAAGGTACAGTCATTACATAGAATACATATATCTACTCCTAGTTAATTCATCAAGCATTGGTAGAGATGCTGTCTTGGAGACAACAGAAAAAAATCTTTTGTCAGTTAGTTTTGAGTTAGTCTAATGAATATTCTGCTGCCCCTGACTTAATTATGTTGATGTCCTTAATAAAGAGACTATGGCTCTCTAGAATGGAGACAGGAGGAAAAAAATACATAGAATCTTCCTATATTCTGGGATTCCACATTTGTCTACTGCTAATGATTTAACTTGTGGTTGATGTACTGATTGATCTTACAGACATGAGTCTGTAGTGATACCTGCAATTACACTACCTTTCTCGTGGATCTTTATTCAGTTTCTATGACCTTGGGCCCTGTCCTTGTTAGGGTTCCTGTGCATGCCTATGGAGCCTCCTGCATACAGCATTATATACAAGGACAGGCTTGTCAATGCTCAATCAAACTTCATAATCCCCCCCCCACACAAAAACACACAGGCACACAGATACACACACATGCACATGCATATACATATAAACATATCACACATGCAAAATTCCTGACTTATGATTGTTTAAATTATGATTTTTCCACTTGATGCTGGTATAAAAGTGATATGTATTTATTAAAAATCAACTTTGAATTTTGATTTTCCACCAGGCTAGTGAGATGCAAAACAATACTCTCTTGTGATGCAGGCGATAGTGATCTGTAGCTCCCAGCCAACCATACAATTACAAGGGTTAAAAACTGATACACTAATGTACTATCATGTGTGGTTATGCATGCTTGATAGGCTAGGTATATTAAGTGAATTTTCTACTAACATTATTTTCAACTTAAAATCAGTTTATCAGGAGGTAAACCCGTTATAAAATAAAGGGTCTCTCTATATAAATTTATATTAGTTATTATTTTATATATCATAAATATATAACTAAGTAAATACATATATAGGTTAAATCTTAAAACTTATTATTATAGATATGTAAATGAATATATATTTAATATATTGGCTGACCTATAGACATATCATGAGAGAAAAATGCAGGAACTCAGGGACCTCGATAATCAAATTCTACCTAAAATTCACTATCTTTCATGCTCTCATAGGTACTAGACAAATGTGCACAGAGATCTAAAGTGAGCATTATATGCTAGCCTTAAGTTAGATTGAGTCCTAAATATTAGTATAAGATTTAAGTTAATTAAGACTAAATACCAAGGGTCTCAAACATGGCTATGTATTAAAGTGATCTGGACATCTTTTTTTTTTTTTTTTTTTTTTTTTTTTTTTTTTTTTTTTTTGTGTGTGTGTGTGTGTGTGTGTGTGTGTGTGTGTGTGTGTGTGGTACTAGGGAACGAACCCAGGTGCAATCTACCTCTGAGCTACACCCTCAGTCCTATTTTTCATTCTTTAGTTTGAAACAGGGTCTCACTAAGTTGTAAAGAGCCTCACTAAGTAGCTGGGGCTGGCTGCAAACCTAGATTCTCCTGTCTCAGGCTCCCAAGTACTGGGATTACAAGAGTGAGCCACCACGCCCAACTGGACATCTTTTTAATAAATGTATACTCATGCTTGAACTCCACACATGTAAATTCTGACATAATAATCTTCTGCAGATTCAAGAAGATGAAGTTAGGTGTGTGAAGTCATACAAACAGAATATGGCAAAGCCAGCATTGGAATTCAGATTTTTTGAGTTCCAAAGCACAGGAGTTTCTTCCATAGGAGACCAGACTTTCCTCTTTGTCAGGTAACTCCCTGACCCTCATCTCTATTTGCATAATAGTAATCAAAGATTACCTCTGTATATCTTCCTTTCTTGGGATTACTTTTCTCATTGTTTAAATTCCCCAGCAGTACCCTGGTGTGGTGGTCATGTTTGTAATCCCAGTTCTTGGGAGACTGAGAGAGGAGGGTCCCAGGTTTGAGACCAGCCTCAAAACAGCAAGATTCTCGGCAACCTATGGAGATTCTGTTTCAAAAATTAAAAGGAATGGGAATGTAGCTCAGAGTTAGAATGACTCTGAATTTAATCCCCAGTACAAAATAAAAAGAAAAAAAATCCTCTGCATCTATTATTTTATGGTATTGGCAGGTAAATATGATAACTTATCCAAATTATATAATTTTTTTAAAGTGAAGCTTCATTGCTTCACTGCATACAATAGACTGATAATAATTTATTCTCTCTCTATGTTGGAGCTAAGAGAAGAATTATTTGGGACCGTGGGCTATAACACAATGAAAAAACATTTGATAATATTTCTAAGAAAATTGTTAAGTAATGCTAATAAAAATCAAAATGTTTTCTTACTTGTTTGACAGATACATATAGCCATTCTCTGTAAAGAAATTAATATTTATAATGGAACTTTTTTGAATGATTTTATGTGATCTAGATTAAGAATATGGGAACATAATTGCCAAATAAAAATGAAATAATCTCTTTTTCTCTTTCTCCCACACATGAAGGCACATAGCCCATGGGTGATCAAATTATGAAAAAGGAGAAGCGTTGCTAAGCAATTAGATATTTTAGATAAGTGGGAACATAATGATTACAATGTTCAATATATTTTTGTGCAACTTAAACATAAAAAAATGGCCCAGCCTTTTACAGAGCAGTTTCTGACTTTATGGATTTGGGGTTAGTTTTTTCAAGCTAGTTTCCATGTTTTGAAAGTTTTCTCATGACTTGTACCACCTCCTCTTCATCCAAATCTGAATTATGCTACCTCACCTTTGAGACAAAATCCATGCTCCCCACTGACTTTTGGAACTTTTCCTCAGACGTAGACAAATTTCCTGAACAATATTATGTACCAGAAATAGGTGAATATTGACCAAAGTGGGGAATCTAAGTAATATGTTAAGGGTAAAATATTTTGGGGAAATAATATGACTTTTAGAGAGGATTTAAAAAGCTGAAATAGTGCCAGAAACTAGTGATATTTATTTCAAAACCAGTCTTGGACCCTCTGGGGAACAAACTGATAGTATTATAGCATGGGAAGACACTAGCCACATGGGCTCTGGCTGGCTCATCGCTTACTGTGTGCATGCATGTCCCTATCATTCTGAACTGTATAATGATGTCAGATTACAGTGCACCAGTAAAAGTACAAAAAAAAAAAAAAAAAAAAAGAATGAGAAAGAGGTCAGCTAGGCTGCTGGGTTGCTGGGTTTATCAGATCATCTACATAGGAGAGTTGGTGTACGTGATTACTGCAGATAGGGTGCTTCTTGCGTTAAGGTAGCTGAAGATCAGACCATTCCAAAGTGCACTGACTAATAATAGAGCACACAACAGATATCATACCAATTAGGGCTTCACTGGCCTTTGTTCTGATTGAGACTAAATCCTCTAGTGACTTGTGATCTTTACAAAAGCATTCAACAATGTACTTGGTAAGTGTGCCTATCTCTAACTGAATGTTCCAGAGGTCATTCTGAAAAGATCAAATTGGTCTCTGAAACTTTATACTTGAAAAAAAATTTTTTTTCCCCTGTATTGGTTAATTCACTCCACAGTCTTCCAAGTTATTGAGATGGGAATCATCTTAAACTGTTCCTGCTACCTCAGAAGACTCATATTCAGTATTTAATCAAAGTCTATCCCCTAACTCACTGGCAGATCCTTGGTTTATATCATACTACCAAAGACTTATTTCACAGCTTTTCCTATTTATTCTTAAATTTTGAAAAAATCTCTGTGAGTGATCAACCCATTTTGGTCTTCTCATTATAGTAGCTCTTCTAGTATTATGCAATTGAAACAAAACCACAGAGAATTTGAATTAAAGAAATTTTATTTGGAAAAGTAATATAAATTCACTGAAAAATCAAAAATGTTTTCATCATGTAGGCAATAATCCCTTTTTCATAAGCTATATAGTATAGGAGATTCTCCAGAAAAATATTTGCAATATATAGGCATTTTGAAGTTGCAGGGAATTACAAATTCCTTTTTTTTTTCCCCTCTCTCTTTTTGTGGCACTGAGGATTGAACTCAGTGCCATAAAAAACCTTGAGTTACACCCCCAGGCCTTTTTATATTTTTTAGTTTGAAACAGGGTCTCACTAATTTGTTGAGGGCCTCACTAAATTGCTGAGGTGGACTTCAAACTTGCAATCCTCCTGTCTCATCCTCCCAAGCAGTGGGATTACAGATATGTGTCACCACTTCTGGCTGGACTCTTCCTATTACTTCTCTAGGGACTCATGAATTTGACCTATCAGTTGTTCAACTAGAAACTCAAAAACTCACCAAATAAATTAAAATATTTAGGCTTATTTTTAAACTTCCTTACATATTATCCATTTCTCACCATTCAACTTTAAAAAAGATTTAATGAGATTTTCAACACTCTGAAAGCAGGAAATAACACCCCATCAAAAGACTGTTAATTACCCATCTGACTTCCTTTAATATTTTTTTACCATCCACTATTTATATTATGCTTCTTTTAAGTATTTTTATATACACTTAGAATTTTATTTAGCAGTATTATCATTTTGCTTCAATTGTCAAACATAACTTAGGAAACACAAAAAGAAGAAGAAAGCCTATTTTATTCACCCACATTTTTGTTTATCATATTCCTTCTTTCCAGTGTTACAGTTTCTTTCTTTTATTGCTTTCTTTCTATTTGGAGAGTTTTGTTTAATCATTCTTTTAGGATAGGGCTTCTGGGGCTAAATACCTAATTCTCTTCATCTGAGAGTGTTTTGAGTAGTCCTTAATTTATGGAGAATGTTTTCACTAAGAAAAGGACTGTGGAGTAACAGTTCTATACTTTCAGCACTTGCAAGATATTGTGTCACTCTGTCCTCTCTGTTTTTTTTTAATTAGAAATTGCTGTATTTCTCATTTTGTCTACATTTAAGGTGATATTTTTTCTCACTGTGTTTTATAATTTTCCTTGAGTTTAAGATATTCAAGTATAATATATTTTACATGGATTTCTTTGGGTTCATTCTTTTGGGGATTCACTCAAAACCTTGAATATTAAGCTTTCATCTTACACCAACTTTGAAATGTTTTCAGTCATGATTCCTCCCAGTATATTTTTAGACTTGAACACATTTCTTTCTTTCTCTTGGTGCTGCAATGACATGAGCGCTACATCTTGGTATAGCCCTAAAGGTCCTTAAGATCCTACTAATTTTTATTATTTTTAAATCCATTTTCTCTCTGTCGTTTAGATTGGGTACTTTATCTTATTCTGTTTTCCAGCTCACTAAATTTTTACTCTGTCCCCTTATATCTGCTGTGAGTCTATTCACTTGTATTTTTATATTGGTTATTGTATTTTTCAGTTCTCAACTTTCCATTTGTTTCCACTTTATGTCTTCTATTGAATTGATGAGACTTTGTTCTCTTGCTGAGGCTGTTTCTTCACTTGTTTTAAATGTACTCATAATTTTTTTACTTGAACATTTTTTATTATAAATGCTTCAAAATCTTTGTCAACTAAGATTTCCATCATCCCACTATTGCTAGTATCCCCCTCTTCGATTAGAGATCATCCTGGTTCTTTGCAAAAATAATTATTTTTAACTGAAATTTTGACACTTTCATACCTTTGTTATGATATTATATATTTATTACTTAATCCTTCAGCTTTAAGTGATTTCCTCCTATAACACTCTGAGAGAGTGGAAACAACAGTACTGCCATGTGGGTGTGGACTCTAAACTTACAGGATCTTCACTGATGTTCCAGGAGAGGAAGTTTTATTACCATCTGGCAGGGATAAAAAGTTCCAGATGACTACTTGGCCTGTGATTCCACCCTGACACAGCTGTTGGAGAGTCTTATAACCTCAGTAGGGAAGAGGTGTCCCACTTGATCTTTGCTCCTGTGGGTGGTGGTAGAGCCATGGTTTGTACTACTGTGTTGTGCTAGAGTAAAGTAACTATTGCAAAACTTTTTCTGTCTCTCTAGATTCTCCTCTTCCTTGTCCTCTAGCTAGAGGAAGTTGGCTTGTGTTGGATTTTTATTTTATTTCTGTTCATTCGTAAGAAAACTGTGGGGATTCAACACTTTTTCTTCAGGTTCTGAAGACCCTACTTTGTCAACTTCTTATCTTCTGTTGCTTTCAGCTTTCTGAGTAATATTATGGTTAGTTGACATATGCTCTTCAAAATTTTCAGTTGTACTTAAAAGGAATTATATGGAAAAGTATATGTACTCCATCTTCCTAAATATTCCTCTCTACTTCATTTCTTTTTTTTCCTTCCTTCCTTCCTTCCTTCCTTCCTTCCTTCCTTCCTTCCTTCCTTCCTTCCTTCCTTCCTTCTTTCCTTCTTAAAATCAGTGGGTGTAGTATAATTTCTGCACTGTTGCATGAATCAACCTATTTCCTTCAATTTATTTTTCAGATTATTTTACACCCAATGCCAGCTAAGAACAACGTTCAAACATTTACCATGGAGCTTTTGGGTACCATGTTTATAAAGAGAGTTGAACAAGGAAGTATGCATAAAAACCCCATAACCTCTGTGCTGGTTATCCTACATAGAGCATAGGATGATCTCTCCTGTGTTGTCTGGATCCACACCCACCTATTATGCAATTTAGTTACAGTCTATCCAAGATGCTTGGTTAATTAGTCCACAGCTATCTACAGTATGAAGAAATAGTGACTTCTTTTAGCTTAGGTAAGCCAATAATCTTTTGATCCTCTTTGAAGATATGAAAAATAATGTGTCCACTATTATTCAGTTCCAGTGATTGATGGTATTTCATTTCTTTTTTGATAATCTGTTAGTCTTTCAAATATTTGCTCTCATTCACTACTGCTCTTCACCATAGCATTGAAATACATGGAAAAAGGAAGCTTTCAGAAACTCACATCAGAAATTTCAAAAAAAAAAAAAAAGAAAGAAAAGAAACATCAGAGAAGAAGAGAGGTTTTTGTTTTCAGATATAATTATTCTTGTCCTGTTCTATTATTATCCTAATATCTTCTCCAACAGCCCTTCTTTCAGGATGCCAATTCTGCCAGAGAATATAATCATATTTTTCTAGTCTTAATTTCTATTTCTCACAAATATATGTGTTGGCTTAATTTGTGGGCAATAGAAAATTGAAATGCTCTTTATTCAATTCATTTTCTTTTGGGGTAGTAGCATTATTTTCACATCAGGAATGAGAGATTAAATTTTATACTAATCCAATAGATTAAAATAGACACCTTTATTGAAGATACAATAACTGAGGAGATGCGGGGAGCTGATGGCTAGAAAGGACAACTAAAATCAACAACAGAGGAATCATACTTTGCCTCTTTTCTTCTTCCAAAACTTGTTTGTGTAAAACTCAGGTCCCTGTGATTGTTATTTTTGAGAATATAATCCCACGCTGGGACAGTTTATGTAAGTATTGTTTACCATTAGGAAAACATTTTAGATCATCATTCTTTTTGGATGACAAAAGTTTACACAGTAATTAAATGATGGAAATGTAGTACAAGTTTTTGGGACTACACATATTTTCTATTATAACTTGACATGACCCAATGTTCTTGGGTGTTTTACAACTACTCTTTTTGCCTGTGGCAAATCTAGAAATTAGTGAAAGCCTTGGCCTCTATATGAAGCAAGACTCATTCATAGTTTTCGAACTTGAGTGTAGACAATATTTACCTAAGGGTGATTCCTTGATTCTACCCCTACAGCAAACTGAATGAATAGTCACGACAATGTGAAAACCTGAAAAACAAACAATCTTGATACTTCTATTACAGTTTCAGTCTTTGCTATTTATTCAAAAAGTGCTTTCAAATGTATCTCATGTATGTGGGGGGCGGAGAGGCACTAGGGACTGAATCTAGTGGAATTCCACCTCTGAACTACACCCCCAATCCTATTTTATACTTTATTTTTGAAAAAGGGTCTTGTTAAGTTGCTGAGGCTGGTGTCAAACCTGTAAAATCCTCCTGTCTCTGCCTCCCAAGATACTGGGATTCCAAGTGTGCACTACCACACCCAACTACCTTTAGTTTTTTTTTTTTTTTTTTTTAATTCTAGATATCATATAACACTATCAGCCTTAACACTTTACTATTTTATTTTCTTACCACCAACTCCTTCTTTCTCTAGCACCAGTCTTTTTGGTGAAGAAAATCAGTGATAAAATGTCTCCATAAATACTCTCTTAAGATAAAGGAGAAAGGTTTGGGTTTATTTGCATTTATCATGCTTTATATTAAACTAAGCAATTTACTGAAAATCTTGTCTATTTATTTAAACAGTAGAATCTAGGAAATTTGATTTTTTTCAAGTTGCAATATTACTTAACTAATTCTGGAATTGATTAAAATGACATATAATGATCAGGATATAAGGAAGCGTAGGAAACTAAGCTTCCCATTAATATTTCAAATGATTATGAAAAACAGGTAAAAATATTTATAAAAATACAAAGTGCTTAACAAAAGTATAAAGACTTAAAGCAAATAGAGTAGGCAGGAAGTATTTAGTGGGAAGAGTTTTGAGAGAAGTTGCTGAATAAATAAAATCTCTCTGCATCTATATATCTATGTATGCATGTAGGTATCCATTTACCTATCATTTGTTTACCATTTGTTACCATGAGGCTTAAGCCTCAAGATGTAGGAATATATATATATATATATGTGTGTGTGTGTGTGTGTGTGTGTGTGTGTGTGTGTGTATATATACATATATATGTGTGTATACATGTATATATTTTGATACTAGAGATTGAATCCAGCAGCATTCTACCTTAGAGCTACACCCTCAGTCCTATTTTTTATTCTTTGTTTTGAAAAAGGGTCTCACTAAGTTGTGGAGGGTCTCACTAGGTAGCCGAGATTAGCCACAAACTAGCAATCCTTCTGTCTCAGCCTCCCAAGTACTGGGATTACAAAGGTGTGCCACCACACCCAGCTCCAAATGATTATATTTGATCCAAAGAGAAATATCAGGTATATCTCTTAACTATTTGAGGAACTTATTAAATTTTACAAGATAACAAGTATATAGGTGAATGAATATTAGAGAATTCCCATATTCTTTTTATACTTCATAGCTCTTTCTAAAGAGCGACTGACTGGCAAAAGATACATGAAGTTATATCACGTTCTTATATGTATAACATGTCAATTGCTTTTACATATGGGATTATGTTTTGTTTGGTTACACTATTCATTTTTATCATAATTCATTTAATTTATTTACAATTGTATGTTCTTTTCACCTATGGTATTTTATCTTTCAAAATATTAGTGATGCTAAATTAGTAGGCAATATTGATAATCTATAGCAGACACATTAAAAAAAAGGAGATCATCTCTATAGAATCTTATTTCAGTAAAGTTTGTTCCTTTTTACTGTGCATTCAGGCATCACATCCACTGTTTTACATATTTGGATATTTGCTTATTAATTTATTTTGTCTTGGTTTTCCCAGACAAATAAAAGTTATTTTCATTGTCTCTTCTCTATTATCCTAACGTTTGTGTTCAGCTCAGTTGGTTATTATCCAACAGTTTTAGCAGAATACATTATTTTCCAGAATTACAAAACCCTCATTGTTGGCTAAAAGTGATTAATTACTGATTGCATAATTACTTTATCATGGAACACATAAAAGAGATGAAATAAAATGTTTGAGTTTGTTATCTTATTTTTATTTTAAGGGAATTACTATTGGATTTTTCTTTACTATTGTGTAAATTAATTCAATCTTAACTGAAAATTATAGATTTAAAATGACAGCATAGTTTAATTCATAGTAATTATGTATATATTTAACTTAACAATTTTTAAATATTACTAAATGGGATGCTTAGTAACTAGTGCTTAGGACTATAAAATAGAATATTCAATAAACTTGCCACTCTTATAAATTGATTATTTTTAATTAGAATTAAAACAAATAAAATTAATCTTGGAACTTTAAGAGGACATTTCCTTTTATAGGATTGTGACTTCTATCCGCCTAAAGTAGTTTACTTAGCTATATCTTTCAGGGTAAAATAATATACTATTTTCTGGGTAGGTTGCTCCCTAACAATTTTTATTCTAATTTATTTTA
Source organism: Graphiurus murinus (assembly GCA_004027655.1). Lineage (NCBI taxonomy): Eukaryota > Metazoa > Chordata > Mammalia > Rodentia > Gliridae > Graphiurus > Graphiurus murinus. The sequence goes on from PVLC010012327.1 coordinate 16,657, forward strand.
AATCTTCAAATAGAACAAAAGGAAATACAACCAAATGTTTCCTTTGTTAAAATAAAAATATATTGAGTATCTATTAAACACTAATCAAGATGCTAAGGAATGAGAAATAACATGAGCTTTCACATTCTTGTTATTACTCATCTCTGTCTTGATGAAGTTCTGCAGAGGAAAATACATGCTGAACTCTAACCATAGATGAAATAATTAAGAATCTTTAGTTTTCCTAAAATCTATAATGTTGAGATAGGAGCTACTTGAATCATTATTCTAGATTTTGTTCATTAAATAAATCTTAGCTTTAGTATTTAAGTTTATGTGAAATGCTGTAATTTAGATAACCATTTATTTACATTTGAAGCTCTGAAAACGCTTCAATGAAAAGGACAAAAATAGTGTATAATTTAGCTTAATTTAGCATTATATAAATTAAGAAGAGATGAGATGAAAGATTTTGTTAATATTCAACATCTAAAATTGTATTCCTCTTAGCCTAATAGTTACTTGACAATCACTAAATTAAGCATGGTTTCATGTTATATCTTAAGAAACCATCTTAAAATAGTCCTCTATCTCAAGCACTTTAAGGTGGAAAACACAACTAAACCAATATTTATATAACAAATGATAGTCTTATTGAATTTATCATCTCAAGGTAAAATAAAAGTAGCAATTGTTAAAATTCCAAAGTAGATATATATACAAATTAAGAAATTACTTTTATCAGCCGGGTGTGGTGGTGCGCGCTTGTAATCCCAGCATTTGGGAGGCTGATTCCAGAGGATCTGGGTTCGCGGCCAACCTCAGCTACCTAGTGAGGCCCTCCGCAACTTAGTGGGACCCTGTTTCAAAATAAAGGATAAAAAATAGGACTGGGGGTATAGCTCAGAGATAGAATGCCCCTGAGTTCAATCCCCAGTACCACAAAAAAAAAAAAAAAAGAAATTACTTTTATCAACTATTTTTTTACATTGTGATAAAAGTAATTTGCAATAGATTCTTCTCTCTAACAAAAATATTAAAAAATGGGAACATGAATTAAATAGATTGTTCCTTAATTTTGAGTCTGAAGTTAATACATTTGACCATAACATCACCACATACTCCTTAAGACTCTTACAACAAACTAATTCTCAAACTGAGATTCTCCTAACTTGTCCTTTGAGATAATTCAGTTTTTCATGAGTTCCAATTTCTTCTTCATTTCAGCATAAATTCAATCAGAATGATCTCATAGTAAAAGTTTTAGAAATAAAAAATTTAAACATATGGTAACAATCAGGAAACAAATTCAGGTTCAAATGCTGATTTTTCCTAAAGAAGAATATTTCTATGAAAATTAATGGTTTCCCATGTAGGTTGACAACTTTATTTTTGTTTTGTTTTGATTTTTATGTTACTGGGAATTGAACCCACAGGTGTTCTGCTTCAGAGCTTCACCTCAAAATCTATTTTTTTTAATTTTTATTTTTATGAAACAGGGTCTTGCCAAGTTGCTGAGAGCTTTGTTAAATTGCTGAGGCTGGCCTCAAACTTGCAATCCTCCTGTACTAGAATTACAGGCATGCGCCACCGAACCCAGTGACAACTTCATTTTTTTTTTTTTTAATGTAGAGTTTAATGAGCTTAAAGTGTAACACAGTAACCAATGACAGAATTTCCTTTGGAAACAAGAATAATTCAAAAATCTCTGTAATTCGTAGGTCCAATCTAGTGAAAAGAAGTGCCTTCTTTCTTCCTTGCTTATAATTCCTATGAATATTATACATGTGGGGATAATAATAACCATTATCATGAACTACATGATGTTTGCAGGTCATTTTCTTAGAGTGACTTATAGCTAACATTTGCTTTTGACTCAGACAGACAAACATTGGATAAAAACAGAGACACACAGCCGGGTGTGGTGGTGCATGCTTGTAATCCCAGTACTTGGGAGGCTGAGACGGAGGATTCGGGTTCCTGGCCAGTCTCAGCTACTTAGTGAGGTGCTCCGCAACTTAGTGAGACCCTATTTCAAAATAAGTAATAAAAAGCCGGGTGTGGTGGCGCACGCTTGTAATCCCAGCATTCGGGAGGCTGAGACCGGAGGATCCGGGTTTGAGGCCAGCCTCAGCTACCTAGTGAGGCACTCCACAACTTAGCGAGACCCGGTTTCAAAATAAAGAATAAAAAATAGGGCTGGGGGTGTAGCTCGGAGGTAGAATGCCCCTGAGTTCAATTCCCAGTACTGAAAAAAAAAAAAAAAGTAATAAAAAATAGAACTGAGGGTGTATATCGGAGGTAGAATGCCTCTGGGTTCAATCCCCAGTACTGCAAAAAAACAAAAACAAAAAACAAACAAAAAAACCAATGGAACAGCAGATGATAAGTGAGAATCAAAGATGACATTCCTGTCAGGTCACTCATCCTGTGAATAAACTGAAGGTGAGTGAAAACAAAGAAGATCCCCTTTATTTAATACCTCACCCTCTAATACTGTTGTAATTACCAAAGTTGATATCCACCAATTACCATGGATGTGATTAGGATCACACTATTTAATCCTTAATCCTCAATTTCTTCATCTGCTGTGAAAATGGAGATAAGGTATGAAGTTACTTAAAGGTATATGGCCAAGAATAATCACTCAAAATACTTTGCTTTTATTTCCAGCATTTAAGGTTATCATTCTTATTAATCTAATTTTTCCTAAGTTGTAGTTTCAAAGTACGTGTAATAGTTACACAGAAATGTGTAACACAAAAGTAAATTGTTTTGTTCTCAAGAAATCACTTGTAAATTTTTTCTCTCAAATTTTGTATAAATGCATTAAATTCTGCCTAAGTTATAACAGTGATGACCCCCAAGTGAATAGATACTAAATGCTTTTTTTATTTCCTTTTGTTGTTGCAAGAAATAAGTTGTTTATATTATATATGCAAATAATCTTATTTCAAAAGTTGTTAAGCTTCAAAGCAATATCATATATATTAGTTGTTAACCTATTAGACTATAGTTACTTTTTCTTTAAATGCAGTCTTTCCTCAATCATAAACCTTTCCTATGGTCTTTGTCTAAAATTTAAAAACAATCAACTCTCCCAAGTGTAACAGAAGAGACACAATATCTATAAAGCCTTTGCAACTACTATATACAAAGTAGTTCTCATACGTTTGAACTGTTCAAAATTTATAGACTCTAACATTCATTTTGGCATTTTAATTACATGATATGTAATCATTTATTCTCTCCAGAATCTAATCTGCAATCTTGAGAAAGATATACAGTGTTTGACAGGTACTAATTATATGAGTAAAATCTGTTAGATTTTATATCAGTCTGGAGCACAAATTATAGCATTGTATTGTACCATGGTGGTCATAACAATTGCACTTAGTTTACCATTGAATTATCTTTTTATACTTTTATTGGTACATTATAGTCCCATATCTTAATGTAGTTCACAGTGATAGTGACATACCTGCACACAGTACTTGATGGGCTTTCCCCTGGCTCCCTCTCCACTCCCCCATTCCCATACAGGGTACTGAGATTGACATTGGTATTCTCACATATGTACTTAATGTCAGTGGAAGTATTCCTTCCATCAATCCTCTCTCCCTTCCCCCCTCCCTTCCCCTCTACCGCTTCCCTGGCTCAGCTGGAGTTTCTCCTCCATTATCTGAAGTCTCTCTGGTTTCCTGATTACTCCCCTAGCTTCCACATATAAGGGAAAACAAATGACACTTCACTTCCTGTGACTGGCTAAATTATAACGTAAATGTTAGATTTTGAAGCAGAAAGTAGAAGAACAGATAATTTAATGTTAAATGGATTACCTAGCCAAGGAGTAGAGGATATATTTTATTTCATTTGTCAAAAATGATCAACTAAGACAAAATTCCATTAGAGGATCTTCTTAGGTCCATTCAGCAAGAAAGAACAATGATAGTTGATGCCCCTCTGTCTCAAGTATTATGGAGGGGACAGCCAGTGTGTAGGCATCATACTTGTCCATCCTAGAAACTTCAAAGAGATATCACAGCTGCCTCATAGGCGAGTTGCCTTCCTTTAAAATCACCAGTCTGTAGAACTAAATAATAAAATAGTCTATTTGATACCTTGCTAGGTAAATACAAACTCTTAGACTAAAGGCCAAATTTCTTACTCACTGAGAAATAGGCTGGTGTTAAATTAATAAAAGTTCTGTATTTAGAGAATTTAGAAAAATCAGTTCCTTTTTTATTGTTTTCCAGTTATCAATTTAAATAAGCATTCAAGTAATAAAAAGCACTAGGAAGTCATTGATACATTAAAAAAATAAAGAAAAAATGCTTTCCAAGATAGTACCAAATTCTATAAAATCGCTTGACAGGTATGGGATATAATGTCAGGAATATGAACTGATATCACATGCCACTCAAATACGAGGCATGCAATGAGTACTCACATTTCACTGTAATGTGATCAATTTTATTCACTAAGAATTGGGTGTGTGACATTGAATGATTCATTTTGCCTCTCTGAACAATAGGATTTGTGCTACTTGAGCTCTGAAGACCCTCTCTGTACTAATATTCTGTGATTTTCTGTTTTACAACACAAACTTTATCAAAGTTGAACAGATGAATTGAAAATGCTACATAAAATAATAGTTCAGTCAATTACTAGATACTTCAATCGATATTACTAACCAAATGATAATAATAATGATGATATTAATAAAGCTGTATTATTGCTACAGAGGAGAAACTACTTATATGTAATTTTATTAAAGATATATAAATGTTACAAAAGTAATAATTTGTCAAAGTTCTCTCTTTAAACTTGTACAGGTAATCTTTTTGGATAAATAGACTGACTAGAGTATAATTTCTGGAAGTATACTCAAGTGATAAGAAAAGAAGATCTGTGGTAGCTAGGATCATCTCAGGCTTTCTTTTCTTTGTATTACACACATGTAATATGGTTTCTCTTAGCTAGTATGCATTTTTTCTAAATTGTGTTGGAAAAATGACATATATATATATATATATATATATATATATATATATATATATTCTTAACAACTTTGTTTAGGCCATTCTTCAGAAATGAACTTATCTAGACATCAAAATTGGGAAAAGATGAACTACTATGATTAATATCAAGGTAATATTAAATTCTGTCAAACTGCAAGATAAATAAAACCCACACTGCTTGATCATGATATCAATCAAATAAGCAGACAGACTTGTAATATTCCTTCTGAAAGTCCTGATTAGTATTTTGTAAATTCTCCTTTATTTAGAAAACAAAATACGTAAAAGGAAATGCGTGGAAGGGCTATGGCATCAAAATTCAATACTTACTATTTTTTCTAAACAATAAGTTATGTCATATTTTTAAAATGAAAGCACTTTAATTAAAAGAACAGTTTAATGAATAGAGGATGATATTCATCAAAATGGCAGGATAACAGAGTTTCCTTCAAAATCATAAAATGTTGACTCTTACATTTTGTTTTAGAAAGGCAATCATACAAAGCACATATGACTAGGGCTTTTTATTTTTTTAATAATGGGACATTTTCTCTAGATTTCTAAATCTAAATACTATAGCTTCCTTCTAGTTGGTATCTACTTCCTATTTATTAGTATCACTGCATTGTGAAATTATCCACATTCAAAAGATGTAGGGACTAAGAACTATAAAATTACCTTCTAGATTTTCTATAATTATTGTTACTAAGCAAATGTTTGTTGAAAGCATACTGCAAAGTCATTGCCCCCATGTCCTTAATAGTTTGTAGTATGTAAAAATAAGGTGTTCTCTAACATTCTTTAATAACTATACATGATATTTTATATTAAAAGTATACTTTGGGGATAAGAAAAGTAATGTAAAAGGCACTAGCCATAATACTACAAAGGAAAGCAGGCTTAGAGAAGGTTGGTATTATTGAACAGGTCCCTGAGAAATGGAAAGTAGGGAATTGGTGGTGCACAGAAAAGTATGGTAGTGCACCCAACTCTGAGTGAGTTTCTCCATGTTTTTTTTCTAAGACTGTATGTGTAGGTTTCCTTTAGGGTTATAGTTTGTATGTTCTCTTGAAACCTTTTCCTTTTCTTTTACCGTTAAAAACAAACAAAAACAGTGATTCTACCAATTTCTGCAGTCCCTTATAGTCCTACCACAAAGTACAAATGTGAAATAAAGCTAAAAAAAGTATTCAATCAATTATTATACACATATATTATATATACATATAATATATACATACATCTATTATATATGTAGGTAAATCAATGACTTAGGGGTGTCCAAGCATTGGTAACTATCCATTTAACGTAATAGGATGTCAAATATACCTTCAGATACATACAAACTTGTGTTCATCACAATTTAGGAAGACTCATGTACTTTTACTCTACACTTTACCTTACAGGGAGGGTAAATAATGTCATACATATACGGAGATCTTACAACTAAGTTGCAAGAATATTGGAATATATAAAATGCTCAGCTCAAACTGCATAGGAATATCTAGCAACAACCAGGTAGGGTCATTGAATGCCAGCCAAGTTTGCTTCCCTGAAAATCATTACACCCATAAATAGCCTCCTTCCTCCCCCCCACCTCCATATTCATATACACATAAAAACACTAGAATGCATATGGTAGGATTAGAAGAAAACCTAGGAAGGGCACACTCTAGGAAGTGTGGTATGCACCTATTGGCAGAGGGTTACAGATTATTAAGAAGAAAGAATAGGAAATAAGAAACAAGTGGTAGATTTTAGAGTGTTGGGACTGAACTAAGCCAGACTGATCACAAATAACTAGAATATGTTCCATACATTTATCAGAGAAACAATTATGTGGAGAACTTCACAAAACAATCATTTAGTGTACTTTATTTGGTGAGATACCAGCTCTTTATCTTTTTATGTTTTAATCTGATATTAAAAATAGTATACAATACAGTATTCTAGAGGTAACATTAAATATGCTAACACTATAGAAAGTACAGGTGATCAGAAACTTCCAAATTTGAGGAGACATGGGGCCATTTCGCAGGATGCATCCAACTCACACCTACACAGAGTACCTCTAAACTAAATTACTCATCTCTGAATATCTCGAGTAACATTCATTTTACTACAGAGACACAATTTACTTCACCCACCAGACTTATAAACATGTATCTATTTTCACCAATTAAAATTCATTTCTAACACCTATTATGACAATTAGCAAAGAAACGAGTACAGAGAAATAGATATGCCTGATACACTTGTATGGTTTATTAACATTTAGGCAAGGCGAGGTCATCAAATTGGAAGAAAAATGACATTAAAAATATGAGTTTTTTGTTTGTTTGTTTTTTTCGGTACCGGAGACTGAACTCAAGGGCATTATACCTCCAAGCTACACCCCCAGGCCTATTTTTATTC
>PVLC010012327.1:24171-44688 GCA_004027655.1 Graphiurus murinus
GTACTGGGGATTGAACTCAGGGGCATTCTACCTCTGAGCTATACCCCCAGCCCTATTTTTTATTCTTTATTTTGAAACCGAGTCTCACTAAGTTGCAGAGTGCCTCACTAGGTAGCTGAGGCTGGCCGCGAACCCGGATCCTCCGGTCTCAGCCTCCCGAATGCTGGGATTACAAGCGTGCGCCACCACGCCCGGCTCCTATTTTTATTCTTTATTCTGAAACAGGGTCTCACTAAGTTGCAGAGGGCCTTGCTAAGCAGCTCAGGCTGGCTGCAAACCTGAATCCGCCTATCTCAGCCTCCCAAGCACTGAGATTATAAGCGTGCATCACCACGCCCGGCTTAAAAATATGAGTTTTTATTCCAAGAGGAGGGGGCATCTGGACCATGCAAGGCCTCATGGTAAAGTAACAAGGTCAGGTGCTAGGCAGGAATGATAGGTTTACTAGGACTCCTGAGTCTTGACTGTGCCTTCTGTGGGAAAGAATTGGCAATGCGGGGTAAGCAGGCTAAGATGGCTAAGTTAAATTATTTCCGTGGGATCTGTTGCATAGGGGTTGTCCTTAATTGTGTGGTACAGGCCTTGAGGTGATTAAGACAGAAGAACAGAGGCCCCAAGTGGGGAAGTCTGCTAGAGAAGGTGGTGGTAAGTGGCCTTCCACTGATTAGTTTGCATATGAAAGGCACCCTTGCAAGCCAGTAAGTGTTTTATCCTAAGAAAAAGAGGCATCAGTAACAGGTGGAGACTTTAGATAATGTGCCTCCATATTATCCCTGGAGAGTATATTTTTAACTGGGGAAACTGATCATAACTACTTAGTTTATACTAGTTAGTACTGCCAATGAAGCTGAAGTGTTTTGAAGTAAAAGTCCTGTAGTATAGAGTACTAGGCTCCTTACTTTCACATTTTAATCTGGCTCCTCTCTCTCTCATATTTTTCTTCACACATATGGCTACATACACACATGATATATCAATTTATATAAATTATATAATATATGTAGTTTATATAACAAACGTGTGCGTTTGTATGTCCATATATGAAGGCATCACTAAAACCTTTCTAGTATGTATGGGAAGAGAAAAGGGGCATTAGCTGGGGTAGAAGGGAAACACACCAAGAAGTGTTTTGTGCATATATAAATGTGTCATTTTGAATATCATGATGTATAATTATATAGCACCAATAAAATTATAAATAAAAACAATTCATATATGTGTGTGTGTGTGTGTGTGTGTGTGTGTGTACATGCGTGTGTGTACACATCTGCAATGGAATGATGCATAATTAGCAAAATCCTATATTATTTGCTTAAGAAGTAAACAAATCATTCTAAGTGTCAGAAGAGAGATCAATCAAAATAATATATTAATTGATACCACAATTATCCAAATGATCTGTATTCTTTTATAATACTACATTGAAAATAAAAATTAAAGTTATTGATATTCAGTGTACTGGGCCAATATGATTGTATATTTTTACTTAGTTTTTGCTGGATAAGTTTGTTCTCTGAATGTATAAGAGTGTTCCCATTAGCAGTAATAAAAGACCACCTGTATCACTGTGCATGCAATAGATACAGTGAGCCCTAGGATTGTTATTATTTGAGAAAAAACACCCACTGGACCTCAAGCACTGTCGAAATAGAAGGATAGGAATCTATCGGAACCAATTATTGGAAATTTAAGAGAAGAGAAAAAAGTTATTGGGAAGTACAGAGAACATCATGGAATGTATTATGAAAAAATTAAGTATCAAGATTTGTTGAACACCAACAGTGCTCAAGGTCTGTTTTTGCAGACTCACAGGTGCATAGAAGTTTCTTTCTGCAGAAATGCATATTCTCATAACATGTGCTGATTACTAACCAAGGGCAAGAGTACTGTTTTGTTTCAAGATGTTTATTCAGACTGTTACAGTAAGAACTATGTAAATATTTGTTCACAGATACAACTATTGTGAAAAAGCTTTAACCTTAAACTATACTCTAATGCTCTAAAAAGTATGTAAGGGCTGAGCTGAATAAACTTGGGGCTGCAATATTCACTGACAGTCCTCCCAAATCTATCTCTTGTCTTTTTTTCTTTGTCTTAATCCTCACTCCCCCTTTCAGAACCGTTCAACTTTGCCAGGCGGGCACTGGCAAAGATTGAATAGTCAGTCTAACTCAGGACAATGCTCATGATATTCAAAACAAAGAGGTTTTGGAAAATGTCAGAATTGTACAGGGCATTGAGCTCTGTTGTAGTCTTTCACATGACTTTCACTGAGGCTTTGAAGCCGAGGGCTAGCCAACCTGCATTTTGGTGACTCCTGCCCACCATGGGCCAACCAATTTTATGCCTGACAGATGGAGAAAAAAGAAAAAAAAATCTTGAAATTCATTAGCAAGTCCAAAAGCATACTGTGCAATTGCTTTTATTTTATGCTCAAAACAAGAAATATAAATCTACTCTTAAATTAATGAAAATTGAAAAAGAAAGGAAAATCCAGATGGAATACTTTGTCTATATGGAAAAGGTAATCAGCACTTTGCTTAGCAACATAGGTTTAATTATGTTGGTTAATGTAGGAGGTAAAATTGGGGACTAAGGTCTTCTGTTATTGATTGACTCCAGAACAGGTCCTTAAATTGAAAAAAAAAAGAAATAACTTGACCTTTGAAGCCATCAAAGTTATAAAGCTTCTTTTAAAAACATAATTTTCTCTTGGGGAAGTTTGATTGATCACTTCTAAGAAGGCTGTCAGCAAATATTATAATTTTCCAATAATTTGGACAGGACTCATCCAAAGATGGAGATTGCTATTCAGACAAAAGTAGAGGGAATATTATTTGCAACCCCAGGTAGGGAGAAGGAATAATTTCCAATTTATATGCAAAACAACAAATATGTATAATCCATTCTTTCTGGCTCAAATAGTTAAAAATAAAAGAGAGTAGACAGGAGAAGCTTATGTAGCAACACTGTATTCTAAGCATAATATTAGTGTTTCCAAATGGAGACAGCTAATTGGCTGCATTAGTAGTTTGCAGGTTCAGCAGGACACACACGAGCCTTGCCCTGGTCCTGACTGCAAAGCCCACAAGTCAGTGTCCAGAGGACAGTGAGGGCAGAACATTGGCATGTAATCCAGAATACCTGCTTCAAGACTCACCAGACATAGGACTAAAGACACTGGATTCACAGTAAAAGAGATGTTAACTTATAGCTATATTTTCTACTGCATCTATAGGAAAAGAATATCACTTTCTTATTTTTTTTAAGTCTGAAAAAAATTGCTGTGTCATAGTTATTTATTAAGCTCAGCCTCCCTCGACCTGTCCTCTTGCAGGTGCCCTTGCGGGGACACACACACACACACACACACACACACACACACACACACACACTACAATAAACACTAAGTTTTGCACTTGAACTTAATAGAGAAATTAAGTAACTGGAGGAAATCTAGAGCTCCACCATCCAAACAGTTGAAAAATATTAGTACAAGGTTACATTATTTACTCCTACACAAACATCCTGCAGTTCAAATTATTGAAGAAAGAGGGCAGCCTTACATTTTAATGCAAACCCAAGTGTAAATTTTGTTGCCTATGTGACTGATTAAAAAAAAAAAGAAGAAGAAATTGAAAGAGTTCTAGTTGGACAAAAATAAAAAATAAATAAAAAATAGAAAGTCTGGGCTAAATAGAAAAGCGTGTCTTGTGCTAACCCTATTGTATATAAATCTGCATTTTCTGTCCAAGTATCAGTGTCCTTTAGTCTTCTGAACTAATGTAAAATCAATGTGCTCATTCCCCCAACTCTCCTACTCCTAGAACAGGACTTCATTTGCCAGAAACCTACCACCTCATCCCACCTCATCCTGCCTATTGTGCCCCCGGAAAGACTTTCAAGCTCTTTCAATTCTGAGATATGTCTCCCAATATGATACCATAACATGTCTACTTCCAAAATTATATCCCTGTCACTCCACTTTGTACATACATATATATTTATATGTCTACTCTATTTATCTCTAATATTTTGAGAGGGCAATGAATTAACCCATTTGCAACCTCAATTTCCTCCCTCTCCCTCTCCCTCTCCCTCTCCCTCTCCCTCTCCCTCTCTATTTATCTCTAACATTTTGAGAGGGCAATGAATTAACCCATTTGCAACCTCAATTTCCTCTCTCTCTCTCTTCCTCTCTCCCTCTCCCTCTTCCTCTCCCTCTCTCGATTGAACCCAGGAACATTCTACCTCTGCTAAGTTGCTGTGGCTGGCCTTGAACCTGTGATTCTCTTGTCTCAACCTCCCAAGTACTGGGATTACAGGCATGTGCCACCCAGCTCAGCCTCTGTCTCTTTGTCTACAATGAAGCTAGTTAATACAGTATTTGCCTTGCAGCACCAATCAGAGGAATTAAGTACATTAGATTGCCTGATACATAGAAAGTGGTAAATCTACATTAATAGACATGACCATGAAGATATTAATGTCGATAATACTTTATAAATTATTCTGTACACTATCTGAAAGTACGTAGTGAATATTATTAATAAAATAATGAGTTAATGAGTTAGAATAGAAAAAATGATTATCCATTGATTAAATAAATTTATGTTACTGATTTTTAAAAATTTTTTTTACACTTAGTTCTCAATATATAGTTTGGTACTCAATCTCTTAGAGTTCCTTTTCTTACGTACCTCCCTTAAATAGTCACATTCTCCAATACTATCTTCTTTGCTTACTCTACACACACTTCTTGATAATTTTGCCTACTTCCATAATGCCAAACCTAATCACACTCCAAATCTGTTTTAGTAATATAAAAGCTTCTTTTGAATCTGAGAAGTAGCTAACAAGCTGCTTACCATTTCTTATCTTGACGTTTCAACCTCAATATATTTTATGTGGAACATGTTAGCTTTTCATTCATCTCTATTCTTCCTTTTAAGCCTTTATTTCTGTGCCTGTCACTAGCACTTAACCTTTTTGTCTAAACTGGAACCTATACATTTTTCTGGATAGCTTCATTTCCTGTAACCTACAACTTCTTTCATGTACTAAGTCTAGCCAGTCCTATCTCAGAAACATTTCTTATGTATGTATCGAGTTGGCCATTCCTAATGCAATATTTGATAGTGTTTGTGAAAAAGCTTTGAAATACATGCATGTATAAAAAGGCCATATAAATGTGCATAAATATATAAAAGTGTGTATAAGCACATAAAAAGTATGAATATACAAATACATAAGATACATAAAAGTATTTATATTTTCTTTAAATTCATAAATATGTGTATATAAATCAAGATTGTCATTGTGGTACAGAAATACATATGTAAAAATTTTATATTGAACATATATTCTTCCATATGGAAATATAAAATAGAGTGGGAAATTGCCTACATCAGACATTTTGTGTAGTTTTTCCACGCCAGTGGATTGAAGCTAGGGTCTTTCCACATGCTAAACAAGCACTGACTTATAGTCCCAGCAAACCAGTCCCCTCCTTTAAAATTTTGAGACAGGGTCTTACTAAGTTGCCCAGGTTGGTCTCTAACTTGCAATTCTCTTGCTTTAGCCTCCCATGGAGCTGAGATTATAGACAGCACCACTGAACCTGGCTATTTTTATGGTTTTTGACATTCACACAAATTTGGGAAGATACACATGCTTAGATATTGCTTTCTCAGCGAATCCTTACCTGCTCACCTTATTTTAAAATGCAGAGAGATGGGTGAGATTGCACACACCTGCAATCCCAGTACTCGGAATGCCAAGACAGGAGAATCGCAAGTTTGAGTCCAGCCTCAGCAATTTAGTGAGGCCCTCACAACTAAGTGAGATCGTGTCTCAATAAAAAAATTAAACAGGGCTAGCTCAGAGGTAGAACTCCTCTAGATTCAACCCCTACTATCAAAATAAATGAATGAATAAATAATGCATAGAGTTCACATTCTCCCCCAAGCCCGGTTGACTGCTCCTCTTATTTCCCCCATAATTCCCAATACTAACCAACACACTATATAATGATCTTTATTTTTGTTTGTGTGTCTTCTTCCACAGAAAATAAATCTTTGTAACAGTGGAAAATTTAATCTGCTTTATCTTTACTTGTATCTACAACAGCTAGGGCACTATATGATATATACTCATACAATAAGGGAACTCATTGTTTTATGTTGATGATGCTCTTAATAAAGCCTAACTTATAGAGTGTTTATATGTTAGATACCAATACAATAAAGATACTCATTTTAGGTTGACGATGTTCTTAATAAAGCATCACTTATAGAATTTTTAGTATCTTTCAGGAATGCATAAATTTATTCAATATTAAAAATGTACTTGTGATGAAATTGTCCACCTTTTTTACCTACTTTTAAGGGATACTATGCTGAGGTATACTATTTTAAGTTTTTTTTTTTTTCTATACTGGGGATTGAACTCAGTGGCATTCTACCTCCAAGCTATAACCCCAGCCCTATTTTTTAATTTTTATTTTGAAACCAAGTCTCACTAAGTTGCGGAGTGCCTCACTAGGTAGCTGAGGCTGGCCGTGAACCCGGATCCTCCAGTCTCAGCCTCCCGAATGCTGGGATTACAAGCTTGCGCCACCACGCCCGGCTTAAGTTATTTTTATAAGAGCATATTATGGGAAATATAAACTAATACTCATATATGCTCTGTGAAGATACAAGTTTTTCAATTCCATTTACCATAACCAATAAAAATAAATTTACAAGTTGTTAACTAATAAAGAACTCCAGCTTCCAATAGTAGAGACCAAGAAATATTATCTTTGCTAGAGTTTCAGATACCACTAAATCTGCTAATATCTAATTATGTTAGAGGATTTCTACCTGAATTAGATAGACTATTGAGTTACAAAACTGAACCAAAATTTAATTGGTTCAAAAATAATCAGACAAACAATAATATAAAAATATAATTTTTACCAATTTATTTTTTTGTAGTGCAAATATTGGCAGTTGACAATGTGATTTAGGAGTTCACTGCTTTCAACTAATACAGAGGAAAACAGAGTTTATTTTGTTTTGTTTTCCCTTAGATGTGTAAGAATATTCAGAGAAGTGTAAGATCCTCAGAGAAGTGTAATAAACTATATATAACAAAAGTAAAGACAAACAAAATGATATGTACTTGTTTTGGTAACTTTCTTTTCATTAAAGTGTGTGTGTGTGTGTGTGTGTGTACTGCTGAGGGTAGAATCCAGGGACCTTCTACTTCTGAGTTATACCTCTAGTCCTTCTTTATTTTTTATTTTGAAATAAGGTCTCGCTTGTGAAGTTGTGAAGGGCCTCACTAAGTCGTTGAAGCTGTCTGTGAACCTGTGATTCTCCTATCTCCGCCTCGCAAGTACTGGGATTACAAGTGTGAGCCACCACACCTGGCTGTGTTTCATTTTTTAATAATTACTGAACTTTTATTAATGTGTTATAATAACCAAACTGGCATATTTTACCCCTTCTGTGATCAAATATTGTCTAAAATGTATGGTGTTCTTCTTGCCATTGGAGACCTAACCATGAAGAAACTGGTGAAACATCCTCTCCCTTATAGGGCTTACATTTTAATTATCACTTCTTACTTCATATTAACTTATTTCATAAGATCATCTGGTAGGAGGACTCTGTTCTGTTATATTTTTCCCCTCTCCTTTCAGTGAGTACAAAGCCATCAGAATATTCATTTGTATTTCTATAATCAATGGTACCTGACATTAACAAAAGAAAATAAATACATGAAATTTTCTTTTCCACCTACATTATTTTGATTAATCCATGAGCTTTAGTAAGGTCCTTTTTTTTTCTATTCCTTCTAAGATAATTAGAACATAACTCATTTGTATTCTTTCCTTTAACTGTCCTTGTTCTATTAAAGATCCTCTTCTAAAACTTTACACATTGGCTTTCATTACTTTTAGGGAACTCGAGGATGTTTGTTTAAATTACAGACCAAAATAAAATTTTAAACAAAATGAGGAAGAGCTTGTTATCCCAGTACTTGAGAGGCTAAGACAGGAGGATCGCAGGTTCGCAGCCAGCTTCAGCTACTTAGTGAGGCCCTCCCCAAGTTAGTGAAACCCTGTTTCAATAGTAAATAATAATAAATGGGACTAGGGGTGTAGCTCTGAGGAATAATGCCCCTGGGTTCAATCCCCACTACTGAAAAAAAAAAAATGAGGAAGAAAGAACAGGCTATCTCACAATTGCAAATGATCTTTATGTAGCTATTTTTTTGAATGTTTAATACTATTTTTTAGTTGAAATTGTCTTTTGAAATATTTCTTCAATAATTTAATGCTATGTAAGCATTAATTAATTTAATTTCCAATTTTTTATGACTAGGACGCATGAAAATTTCTATAGTAAAACATTCATATTACTTGTCTATAGAAAAGTGGAGCTTAAACACAATTGCAGGTCATCTGGGGCAGCACCACATTTGAATCAAATTGTGGAGGCATCCTTGAATCGCACAGTGACAATAGTTAAGTGAATTCACTTGCATTAGTGAAGTTTTATCCTCAACAATACAATTATATTACATAAAGTATAATTATAAGGAAATTTGAATAAAAGAACCTAGAATTACAACCAAAAATTGCAGTTTTAATACCATCATCATCATCATCACTGTTGAATAGCTGTGCTTTTATCTTACCAACTAACATGATCTTATTTAATCCTACATTTTATCTGCAGTGTGATCTCTTTCTTGCCAATTTGGTATAAAAAAAAAGCTTCAGTTGCACTGCTTTCATGTAAGTATAGATTCTCTACTATGTATATTCTCACAATCAAGGACTACAGAGGAGGGAACAATCCAATATTTTGAAATTGTACCCTGCTGGAGATGAGGCATAATGAAAATCTTAGTCACATTTCCTCCTGTAAAATAAGTTTCTCTAATGGTACTGCTTCACTAGAATAACAGCAACACATGAAGCAGAACTATGAAATGAGCCGGGCGTGGTGGCGCACACTTGTAATCCCAGCGTTTGGGAGGCTGAGACGGGAGGGTCCAGGTTCGCAGTCAGCCTCAGCTACCTAGTGAGGGATTCTGCAACTTAGTAAGACCCTGTTTCAAAATAAAGAATAAAAAATAGGGCTGGGGGTATAGCTCGGAGGTAGAATGCTCCTGAGTTCAATCCCCAGTACCGGAAAAAAAAACCAAAAAACAAAAAACTCTGAAATGTCTGCTAAACATTGTGTGTTGGCTGGTGTGGTTTGCCGGGCTCACCATGATATATGAATGCTATCATTAGAGAGCCAGGGCTCATTTGGGGTCTGGGTATGATGGGTGACGATGGTCAAGATTGAAAAAGGCAGTGTGTCACAGTCTTTACAGCTTTCATGCACTGATCCCTTGGACGGGGATCACAGCGTCTCAGTTTGCCTCAATGACTGACAAAGGGACCAACAGGAGCAAACCCCATGAATGTGAAGCTGCGAGGTTGTGTGTCTACAGGTGGATGTTTTGGTATCATTGGATTGTAGATGTGCTGGGTATAGTGGGGAATAAAATGATAAGAAGATTACATGTAAATTTTAAAATATCTAGAATATTTGTAAAGATCATTGAATTTCATCTTTTATTATCACTTGCCACCGGGATATTGACTAGAGAGAAGAAGTTAAGGAACTATACCATTATAAAATACCACCCTGTCACCCTCTCAAGTACTAGAACTATAAGCATGTGCCACCACACCTAGCTTTTGTATGTTTTAATTTTGAAGCACATTCTCACTAGGTTGCTGAGAGTTTTGCTAAATTGCTGAGGCTGGTTTTGAACCTGTGATCCTCCTGTTTCAGCCTTCCAAGGACTGGGATTACAGGCATGTACTACCACAGCCAGCTTCCACTGAGTTCTTTTCAACTTCGACATGAAGAATGTACATGTTGCCATGTGTGGTGGTGGATGCCTATAATCCCAGTCCTTGGGAGGCTGAGACAGGAGGATTGCAGGTTTGAGACCAGTCTCAGCAAAGTAGTGAGACCCTCAGCCTCTTAACAACCTAGTGAGACCCTGTTTCAAAACAAAACAGAACAAAAATAAAAAAGGTCCAAAGGTATGCTCAAAGGTCCAAAGGTAAAATGCCCCTGGGTTCAATACCCAGTAACACACACACACACACACACACACACACACACACACACACACACACAAAGCAAAAAATAAATAAATAAATAAGTACTCCCAGCACAAGTCTGTTCTGTACTCTGTGCCTCAGATGCTACAAGAGCAAAACAGAGACAATCCTAATGTCTACTTCTTCTTGTCCTGAGAGTAAAAAATTAAGAATTTCTAAACACAATGCCTCATTTAAGTACATTTTCTGAAATAATATGAATAATGGTCATGATAAATGGATTTTTCTCTTCTAAGTGAAAAACATTTTCTATCTGAATTTTAGCAATTGAGTTCTTGCCTTCATTCTCAAGTGATTGAATCTCTATTGTGTTCCCTTGCATAGTTTCTCTAAAGCTGTAAAATTGTCTTGTTTTCTTGAGAACTCTGCAGGTGGAGAAATTCTTTTCTTAATTGAAAATACAGAAAGAGGGAATTTCTAGTTTCTGTCTCTGGGGCTACAATTCAAAGACTGCAGTGTTTTAAGTATAGAGGATAATTTTCATTTAGCAAGTCAAATTACAACAGTTTGTGGTGCTTTACAAATACTTCTGAACTGTCACTGCAATATTATCAACGATAATTATAGAATGTACAGAATCAAACATAGTAAACTATGGCTTATCTATCATTTCTTATATTTCATAGGTGGAGGGATGAACACTCCAATAAGTGTTGTGTTCAAGTGAACAAGTCAAGATGAAAATTAAGAAGCCAATGTAGATTTGGTCAAATCTGAAGATCATGTATTGTCTGTGTCCTTAAATGTAAAACTATTTAAATATCTTGTTTCGTTTTTATCCAACTGCTTAAATTGATTTACCATTTGAAGATTGACTTTTAATGTGCCGAATGGAGAAAATACCAGTTACCTTTGTGTATAATACTTACTTTTGATATTTACTTTTATAGTTTCCATAGCAACCTTGGAAACAATATTCTTATTTGATTAAATATGAAATTGATAATGGCCATCTCTCCCTTGTTACCACAGAGGAGATAAGTACAACAAGAGATTTGGAAGCTTCCTATAAATATTGTTTTCCATATCCTTCAATTACTGTGTAGTATAACTAAAGACAACTTAAATATGCATATACTCCAAGAGGATTTTTCTTTATTATAGCATGAAATTAAATTTTATTTGAAAGGAAAATAACTTTCAATGGTGGACTCCTGCAGGGGAAAAGGTTCATGAAGAGGAATCAAATGTGATTACAACAACTCAATAACTTTAGGAACAACTAGAATACAAATATATATATTTATAATTATATAATGCGATATACATTTAAATACTATATACACATTTGAATATAAAATGTAAATATGTGTATTGTCTAGACATAACATGAAAAATGATGTCTAATAATGCCTTGTATTTCTCTACTAATTTATATTTATTTTTGTGATACTGGGGATTGAATCCAGGGGTATTTTACCTCTGAGCTACACTTCCAGCCCTATTTTTTTTAATTTTGAAACAGGGTCTTGCTAAGTTGCAGAGGACTTCACTAAATTTCTGAAGCTGGCTGGGATCCTCCTGTCTTAGCCTCCCACGTACTAGGATTATAGGCATGTGTCACCATGCCCTGATCTACTATATATTTTGTAGCACTCTTTTTTTTTTTTTTTTTTAATCTGTGTTGACACAGGAAAAAGAAGAATGTAGAGGCAGAGAACACTTAAGTCTTAGGTAACAACTTAAGCCCTTCATGGCTCCTAGCTAAAAACTGATTCCACCAGCTCTGTTCTATTCTTTTCACTGTTCCTTTTAATAATAACTATGCATGTTCAAGACCTGATTTATTAACCTTTCTCTGCTCTCCCAAGCCCCTGACATTAGTTTCAGTTTTCTGCTATGTACTAAGTCAATTCAATCAACTGGTCTTCGATCTGGTGGCTAAAATGTAGATTTTTCCCTCCTTCTCACATCAAAGCCTTATTATTAATTCTGCCTTGATATTTTATCAGAACTGGCCAAGCTGTATAATGAAGACAAATAAGTATAATTATATATGATGTCTATATTAAATGCAAACATACATACATATGTACACATGGGCCCTTTTGAAGAGTAGGGAAACATATTAAAACAAGCTCTATTCATCGTTTGTAAGGCATTAATTGCTATGCAGTGGCTTGGGGTCCAAATAAAAGCAATGGTTTAAGAGTTATCAAGGAACAAGCAGGCACTAGAGGTTTCATGGAAATATAAGGCATATAAGATCCATTTTACATTATATTGCAACTCAGTAACTTTTTTCCACTTGCCTTCCATACCTACTACAAGTACTGTAAATATAAGAATGTTCCTAGAGCTGAGCATGATGACATACGCCTGCAGTCCTAGTACTTGGGAGGCTGAGACAAGAGAATCTCAGGTTGGAGGCCAGTCTCAGCAACTTAGTGAGCCTCTCAGCAACTTGTGAGACCCTGTTAGAAAACAAAAAATAAAATAGGGCTGGAGGTTTAGCTCAGAGGTAGAACAGCCTGAGTTCAAACCCCAGTACCCACCCCTCAGCCCTGCCAAAAACAAAAAAGGCACAAGAATTTTCCTAGAAGTTGATTGACCTTCCAAGGTGAATCAAAATGGGTTCATTCATTTGTTGTTGCTGTTGTTTTTTCTTGTGACTGGGGGGAGGCTGCCCCAGGCTCTCCAGAGGCAACGTCTTCTCTTGACTTGAGAAGCCAAGGGCAGGGTGAAGCCGTTAGGATTCCGTCATTTTTTCAAATGACAAGCATGATGGAACTTGGATAATGGGTGATGTTATGGTTAGTATCACCTTTCCAGTCATCCTGATATGCTCAGGCAGCCAGTTTCAGGGGAATTAGTACACAGGTAAGGAACACCTACTGCCATTATTGCTGTGTTGTTAGCTTTGGGTCAATTCTGACTGACATTTCGTTTACCATTTGTCACCACTAAGTACCATTTGGCTCGGTTCTAGGAACACATGAAGTTAATACCAAACATCAATGAAAAGAAAGCTGGCAATTCTGCCCGTCATTTGAGAAACAGGGCCCTGTGTGTGTAAAGTGAAATTCTATACTGAGGTGTTGCTAGGAGATTCAAAGGACAAAATGGTGAAAATATTTAAAGCCATGTCCAGATAGTTCCCTGAAACTGAGGAGTCACAGGTGCAGGATGTAAATTAGTGGCAATATGAGAAACCAAAATCATAACCAACGGACATGATGGGTGGAATAGCATCTTTCTTGCGTGTGATGTGGCCTCATTAACAGCACACGCAGTTTTACTGCATTCCTAAATGTCACAAAAACACATCCCACTTTGATATCTGTCAAATTACCAGTTCATTCTTTAAAGGTCATCATGAATTTGAGTAGCTTTTGGCAGCATTGGTAATTATTGTATTCTGTATTCTGTAAGTTTATCTATCGTTAGTATCTTCAGATATACATCAAAGAATCTCAATTATATACTTTTGCTGCATATGCGTCATTCCATTTTATCATCAAAATTTCCTCAAATACATAGACCATGTTCTCAGTTTAGCAATTCATAATAAATTGTAGACAGATTTTCCTTAACTTGAACATTTTAACACCCGCAAAAAGATATGTTTCAAAGATGACCCTGTTTTAGAGGAAAATTGAGAATCTACATTTTACAGAATTAAAATTTTTCATTTAACATATAGTCAGCAATACATACTTGATTAACAATGTAGCTCTTAAAAACTGTGAATGAGTAGGACTTAGAAAGTAACTTTTACTTATGTTCAACACCCATTCCCATTTCAAGAAATTTACTGTCATTGCCCTCTCTTCGGGGAAAACACTAGGGCCGACAGTCCATGACTGCTTGCTTTCTGGGCCATCGGTAATTCCGCAGCAATTTTCTGAATGTTTGGAATAGCAGAGGATGGACAGCAGATTCATTGCTGGGAAGTATAATCTCTGTAATGGCCTTTGTCACATTTTGCAGCATATAAAACATCCCTGGGAGACAAATGTGACTCACTTAGTTTGCAGCAAGCTCTTTAGGGCCCATCCGTCTTCAGAGATATGTCAGGAAAGACACTAAAGGCTTGGTGGAGTGTGTTCTTCAGGGGAATTTCATTTACTCTTTAATGCAACAACCATTTATAAAATGCGGCTGGAGAAAACAGTCATTTAAAAGAAACTCATCAGTGGCAATACCATCTTATTCTGAAAATCAGTAAAAAGGAAGCAAGCCAAAGCTGATTTCCTCTTTTTCAGAAAGTTCTCTACTGATTAGCCCTTACCAGTCCTGGAGAGCCATCACAGAGGCTCAGGGGAAAGCCAATCTTAGGTCTTCTGCTTCGGATACAGTGCTCTGGTCTCACTAAAGGACTTTCCTCCCAGGTTGATAAACCTTGACCTTCAGAAAGCAGAGCCATAATTATCTTACTAGGAAAATTTATGATGAGAACTTATCTGATTAAAGAAATATAAATGCCCTTTTTGTGGGTATATGGATACATATCCACTTAATGAAATATCATTCTTCAGAGTCAGAAAAAATACCATTAGAAAAAAAAAACTATGCTGAAGAAGAAATGCCTATTTCTCATTAAACCATCAGAGGTGATTCTTTAACATGAAATTGGCAGAGGGATTCTCTGCCCCCTTAAATATAATTTCTTAATTTAAAAACTGGCATCTCTTAACAGTTTTACTGAGATGTTATTGATATAAAAAATCTACCTATTCGAGCCGGGCGTGGTGGCCCACGCTTGTAATCCCAGCATTCGGGAGGCTGAGACCGGAGGATCTGGGTTCGCGGCCAGCCTCAGCTACCTAGTAAGGCACTCCGCAACTTAGTGAGACTCGGTTTCAAAATAAAGAATAAAAAATAGGGCTGAGGGTATAGCTCTGAGGTAAAATGCCCCTGAGTTCATTCCCAGTACCACAAAAAAAAAAAAATCTATCTATTCATCCACCCCATACACACACATACACACACACACACATACACACACACACACACGGTGGTGATGGTGTTGCTGGCAGTGGTGGTCTGCATGTGAGTGTGTGTATGTGTGTGTGTGGTACACAAATTGTTTTGTATTATTTTATTTATTAGTGCGTTGCAATTTTTTTTATTTTTGATCCATCTTGAGTTTATTTTTATATCTGCTGTGAGGTAGGAGTCCAACTTAGTTTTTTTTGTTGTTGTTGTTTTTTTAGCATGGATTTTTATACATTTCTTGGGTACAACAGGGTTAATCACACATCTTTTTTGGGCACAAGCTAGTATAGGTAAAGACATCCATGCACATATTTCTCATTATCCCTTCCCCAATTCCCACTCCCCTCCCTCCCTCCTTCTCCCTCCTTCTCAAGGTCAGTTTAGTGATTGACTCTGATGTGATCTTGTAAGTACATCATGCTCATTAGGGTGTCCCCCCTTCCCCCATTACCTTCCATTAAATCAAATTCTTTGTTCACCTAAGAATTCTCCTTCACCTGGAGTCCCTCTTATGTCCCATTTTCTTCCTAGCTTCCACATATTAGGGAGAGCATTTGATTTTTAACTTTTTGTGACTGATTAATGTCACTTAACATAATGTGTTCCAGTTCCCTCCATTTCCTTGCAAATAACATGATTTTGTTCTTCTTTATGGCTGAGTAAAATTCCATTGTGTACATATCCCACAGTTTTGTAATCCATTCATCTGTTGTTGGACATCTTGGCTGGTTCCATAGTTTGGCAATTGTAAACTGTGCAGCTATAAACATAGATATACATGCGTTGGTCTGATAGTTTGGTTTCCTTTCTTTTGGGTAGATACCCAGTAGAGGTATTGCTGGATCATATGGTAGGATCATCCCCGTTCGTCTGAGGATCCTCCATACTGTTTTCCAGAGTGGTTGCACTAATTTGCAATCCCACCAACAATGTATTAGGGTTCCCACTTCTCTACACCCTCGCCAGCATTTGTTGTTGTTTGTGTTCTTGATAGTTGCCATTCTGATTGGAGTTAGGTGAAATCTCAAGGTAGTTTTGATTTGCATCTCTCTGATTGCTAATGATGTGGAACATTTCCTCATACATTTATTGGCCATTTGTATTTCTTCTTTTGTGAAGTGTCTATTTAGATCCTTTTCCCATTTTTTTAATGTGTTATTTGTTTTCTTAGCTGTGAATTTCTTGTGTTCTCTGTATATCCTAGATATGAGGCCTCTATCAGATGAGTAGCTGGCAAAGATTTTCTCCCACTCTGTGGGTTCTCTGTTGAGGTTCTTGATAGTTTCCTTTGCTGCACAGAAGCTCTTTAGTTTAACACAATCCCACATATTGATCTTCCTTTGAGTTGCTTGTGCTTTTGAGGTCCTGTTGAGAAAGTTTTAACCTGTGCCTATGTGTTGAAGTGTTGGGCCTATGCCCTCTTCAAGTAGCTGCAAGGTCTCTGGCCTGACTTCCAGGTCTCTGATCCACCTGGAACTAGAGTTTTGCTGGGTAGGAGAATCTTGGCTGCAAGTTATTTTCTTTCAAAGTTTGGAATATGTTACTCCAGCCCCTCCTGACTTTCATGACTTGGTTTGGAAGGTCTGGAGTGATTCTAATTGGTTTGCCTCTAAATGTTACTTGGCCTTTAACTTTTGTTGCCTTTAGGATTCTTTCCTTAGCTTCTACATTAGTCATCTTGATTATTATGTGGCGTGGTGAACCTCTTCTTTGGTCTAGTCTGAAGGGGGTTCTATATGTTTCCTGCACCTGTGTGCCAATTTCTCTTTCTATGTTTGGAAAGTTCTCTGATATTACTTCTTTGAAAAGGTTGTTGATTGCACTAGTTTCAACTTCTAATTCGTCTTCTATGCCTATTATTCTTAGATTAGCTCTTTTAAAGTTGGCCCAGATCTCATCGATGTCGGATTCATACTGTCAAATTTTTTTTTCTAGATTATGTATAATGGATTCATTTTTGGAATGGTCATCTTCTAGGAGTGATATTCTGTTTTCCATATGGTCTAATCTATTGTTTATAGTTTGTATTGATGCCTTCACTTCTCTTATTGCATCTTTCACTTCCCTCAAGGCTTCGCTATGATTCCTGCTCAGGGTGTCATATTCTTTGTTTATTTGTTTCTTTATTTCTTTCCAGCTCTCTCTGCATTTTTTCTGGAAGTTTTGTATCGCTTCTATTATTAAAGATCTGAACTGTCCTTCTGGTAAGCTCTGCCAATCAGTGTCATTGAGTTCTGTTATTGTGGGGTCATGTTGACTCATTGTTTCTTTTGTGTTTCTCCTTCTCATGGTTTCCCTGTTCTTAAATTTATAACTTTGCTGCTCTTGCACGCTGTGTCTGAATTTGTAGGTTTCTGATTTTTATTTTCTCTCTGTGAATGGTATCTTGTACTGAGTTGCAATTACTCTGGTATTTCTTCTGCCTGTTCTATTGGTGTCTTTGGTGAGTTTCAGGTGTTGACTTCTAGGATCTAGCAAAAGCTAAAAAGCAACCAATCCTCCGAACAAACATACATAAATTGAAGCAATGCAAAGTGAAAACAGAGTAAAAATGGAACAAAACAGAGCAAAAAAACCCAGAAAACAAGAAACGTTAGCAAAAAGCAAAATAAAAATCCCTGCAAGTTTGTAAGGACAGACCTGGTTTGGCCTCCGCAGATCTTTTGGGCAGATTTCTGCTGCTGTGGGCGGCCGACAAGATGGTGGCTGCTACTGCTGTGCACGCACCGGTCCCCCCCCCTCCCCCCATTCTCCCTGGTCTGCTCCTTAGATTCTGGCCAACTGCCTGTTTCTTTACTCACTTTTAAGCTGATTTGCTTCTCCTTCCTTCCGTTGAGAAGCTGTTCCTGTGGCAGTTTTGATTCAAGCTCTGGAGTGCAGTTATCTCTGCTCTGGCTCTGTGGGGACTGGTGAGCTGGGATGGTCCTGCGAGGGCTTAAGCTGGTCGTACCACCCACTCTGGTCTCTGTCGAAGGTGCCTCGAAATGCCGCCTGGCTAGGATGAGGAGTTCAGGAGTCACTCACTCCACCTCTGGCCGGTGGGGTGCAGAGGGTTGTTGTATATTTCTTTCTTAGTAGACCCCAAGCCGGGGGCCGGCTCAATGGCGGCTTCTGCTTGGCGGCATGGGGCAGGGGCCTCGGAGATGGGCTTCTTTGCTCTCCCTGGTCAACTTTCCGGGTTCTACTCAGCTGTATTCCAGTTTTCGCAGAGTTTTTCACCCTTTTGTTGCTCTTTTCTTCTTTCAAAAAGCTGGTTCCACGACTGATTTGAATCAAGCTCACAGCGCCTCTTGAGACATGTCTCACTCCGTCGCCATCTTCAGTGTATTGCAATTATATGTCATACTGAGGTTCAATGTGATAAAAAATACATGCACGTAGCTCTTTGTGTATTTTCCTCCATACCCCATCCCACTTCCCTTCAATCCACATAAGTTAGGGGGATTAGTAGTGATACCTTCACATAATGACATTGTACTGTTTGAATTATTTCCTTCTTCAATCCTCCCTTTTTCCCTCCCTAACTCTTTCCCTCGTCAACTCTGCAGGTCTTGCTCTGCATTCAAATGCCTTCTGTTTTCAATTTTCTCTCTAATTTCCACATATGAGAGAGAATATACTACACTTGACTTTCTGAGACTGACTCATTTAGTAAACTATTCTTTAGTTCTATCTATTTTCCTACAAATTATATGTTTTTTTTCTTCTTTATGGTTGATAAAGTTCCATTGCAGGTTTATAGCACATTTACTTGATCCATGCATCTTTTGACCTACAACTTGGTGTTTTGATATAAATATACATCTGGAAAATGGTCATCACAATCGAGTTGCTTCACATATCATCTCACATAGGAGATACTGTGTGTGAGAATGAAGGACACAATTAAATATAAATTATATTCTCTAGCAACTTTCAAGTATATAATACAGTGATTTATTTTCTCCATAATATACATTAGCTCTCCAGAACTGTCCCTCTTACATAATCAAACTCTGAGCTCTTTGACCAACAGCACCCCATTCCCCTGCCACAACCCCTGGTAACTACCATCCTATTCAGATTCCACTAATTTGAATATTTTAAATTCCACATCTAAGTGAGATCATGCAATATTTCTCTTTCTTTGTCTTATTTATTTATTTTTCTTAAAAATTGTGCTCTAGCTCCATCTATGTGGTATAAAATGGCAAAATCTCCTCTTTCAAATGTTGACTGGTACTCCCCTGTGTGTATACATGTGTGTATACCATATTTTTATATTCCTCATCAATGGAAGGAGAATTGTTTCCATAATTTAGTTATTTTGAATTATAATGCAATGAACATGAAGGCACAGACATCTCTTTGTGATACTGATTTCCATTACTTTGAATTATACCCAGAAGTGGGTTTATTGGATGATATGGCAATTCTGTATTTATTTATTTATTTATTTATTTATTTATTTATTTATTTATTTTTTGAGAAGACTTCATACTGTTTTCTGTAATTGCAATATAAGCTACCTTCCTATCAACAGTCAACAAGTATTCTCTCCACATCCTTATTGGCAATTTTATTGTTCATTGTACAATAATAGAAATTTTAACAGTTATGAGGTGATATCTCATTCGGATTTTTTTTTTATTTTCACTTTCCTGATTTTTATTAATGTGAACCACTTTTTCATATATCTATGGCCACTTGAGTTTCTTCATTGTGTCTATTTACGTCATTTTCCAATTTTATATTCTGGTTATCTAGTCATTTGATACTCATTTGTATGAGTTCCTTCTGTATTTTGGATATCCAACCCTTACTGGATATGTAGTTTGCAAACACTTTTATCATTTTCTATATCGCCTTTTTTATTCTGTTGATTTTTTCTTTGCTGTGTAGAAACTGTTTAGTTGGATGTAGTTTTGTTTATTTCTGCTTTTGTTGTCTATGGTTTTGGTGTTATGTCCAAAGAAGCACTTCTAGTACCATTGCGAAGGAGCTTAACCTCTTTGTTTTTTATCTGGAATTTTTAACATCTTCATGCTTATATTTAAGTCTTCATTACTCTTTGAGTTGATTTTTGTGTATGATATAAGATAAGGATGCAATTTCATATGATTGCATGTAGATATCCAATCTTCCTAACATTCCTTATCGAAGAGATTGCTCTTTCCTCATTTCATATTCTTGGTGCCTTTGTCAAAAATTAGGTGACTGTAGCCGGGCGTGGTGGCGCACGCTTGTAATCCCAGCATTTGGGAGGCTGAGACCGGAGGATCCGGGTTCGAGGCCAGCCTCAGCTAACTAGTGAGGCACTCTGCAACTTAGTGAGACCCGGTTTCAAAATAAAGAATAAAAAATAGGGCTGGGGGTGTAGCTCGGAGGTAGAATGCCCCTGAGTTCAATCCCCAGTACCG
>PVLC010012328.1:0-44585 GCA_004027655.1 Graphiurus murinus
TCAGGGGCATTCTACCTCCGAGCTATACCCCCAGCCCTATTTTTTTTTATTCTTTATTTTGAAACCGGGTCTCACTAAGTTGCGGAGTGCCTCACTAGGTAGCTGAGGCTGGCCACGAACCCGGGTCCTCCGGTCTCAGCCTCCCGAATGCTGGGATTACAAGCGTGCGCCACGCCCGGTTTAGGATTACTTTAGTAATAGAAGAAGTCCACTAAGCTCCTTTGTTAGGCACTGGTACTTTTAAACATTTTTTTATACTTTTATTGGTGCATTATAGTCTCACATCATTATGTAGTTCATAGTTATGGTGACATACATGCACACAGGACTTGGCGGACTTTCCTTCTTTTCCATACAGAATATTGAGATTGACATTGGTATTCTCATATGTGTACCTAATATCGATGGAATTAATTCCTTCACTGACCCTCCCTCTTCTCCCATCCTTCCTCTAGACCAATTCCCTGGCTCTATTGAAGTTTTTCTTCCATCATCCGAAGTCCCTCTGGTATCCCAATTACTTCCAAGCTTCCACATATGAGAGAAAACACATGACCCTTTACTTTCTGAAATCGGCTAATCTCACTTAACATAATGCTCTCTATGTCCATCCATTTACCTGCAAATGACATTATTTTGTTCTTCTTGATTGCTGAGTAGAATTCCATTGTGTGTATATTCCATAATTTTGTAATCCATTCATCTGTGGATGGACACCTTAGCTGGTTCCATAATTTAACTATTGTGAATTGTTAGTGATGAATTTGAGTGTTGATATTTTAGAATAAAAAATAAAACTGAGCTGACTGCTCTGCATAAGAAGGATTAAGAAACTATGAGGTTATTATCAGCCAGAGAGCAAAAGAGACAAGTAGGAAAAAATACAAAAACAAAGGAGAAATAGAAAGAATACCTGCATGGGCAGAAGGGAAAGTAAGAGAAAGGAGCCAGGGGGAGAGGGGGAGAAAGGACAAGAACTTACATTAAGAAAAAATGGTAAGTTTAGGAGTAAAAGAAACTTTTAAAAAGCTAAACTTGGATTGGCACAGGTCATGAGGACATTTAGAAGTGAAAATAAATAGGAGCTTTACAATACTCTGCTAAGAGCTCAGGAAATTAAAACAAGAATTAGTAAGTGGGGTGGCATTAACCTAAGAAGTTTCTGCACATCAAAGGAAACCATGAAGAATATAAAGAGAAAGCCTAGGGAATGGGAGAAGATCTTTACCAGCTATCTCTCTGAAAGAGAATTAATATCTAGAATATACAAAGAACTTAAAAGATTTTACACTAGAAAAACAAATAACCCAATCAAGAAATGGGCAACTGAATTGAATAGACACTTCACAAAAGAAGAGATACAAATGGCCAATAGATACATGAAAAAATGTTCAACATCATTATCAGTTAGGGAGATGCAAATCAAAACTACCCTGAGATTCCATCTAACTCCAATCAGAATGGCAATCATCAAGAAGTCAAATAACAATAAATGTTGGTGAGAATCTGGGGAAATAGGATCTCTTCTACACTGTTGGTGGGATTGCAAACTAGTTCAACCACTATGGAGATCAGTGTGAAGATTCCTTAGAAAACTGGGAATGGATCCACCATATGATCCAGCTATACCACTCCTGAGTATCCTTCCAAAGAGGTTGAAACCAGAGGACTACAGTAATATATGCACACCCAGGTTCATAGCAGCACAATTCACAATAGCCAAATTATGGAACCAACCCAGGTGTCCATCAACAGATGAATGGATTACAAAACTATGGGAAATACACACAATGGAATTTTACTTAGCAATAAAGAAGAATAAAATAATAGCATTCGCAAGAAAATGGAAGGACCTGGAGAACATAGTGTTAAGTAAGGTTAGCCAGTCAAAGAAAGAGAAGGGACATATGTTTTCTTTAATATGAGGAAGCTAAGGAGTAACTGGTATACCATAGGGACTCAAGATAATGGAAGAGAAACATCAGCAAAGCCAGGAAGGTGGTCTAAAGGAAAAGGAGGGAGAAGACTGAGGTTCATTATTGGAAATACTAACATCAACTGTGTGTACATATGTGAAAATCCCAATATCAGTCTCAGTCCTCTATAGGAAGGTGGGGGTGGGCACCAAGTGCTGTGTGCATGTATATCAATGTCAATATGTTTACATTATGATGTGAGACCATAATGCACCAATAAAATCACATAAAAATAAATAAATAAAATACCCTGCTAAGATATAGTATAGATATCTGAAAAATCTTCAAATTTTAAGAAAAGAGAAAATAATTTTTTTCTACCCTCTGAGTTCTTGGATTAACTACAATAATAAAAGATGAATTACCATGATAAAGACAAACAGATGTTTATTAACATGTATGTTTTATATATAAGTTATGCATACCTTATCCAAAGTACTTGGTACAAGAAATGTTTCAGGTCCTTCCTGGAGTTTTTCTTTCTTTTTTTTTTTTTTTTTTTTTGTGGTACTAAAGATTGAACCCAGAGACATTTTTACCTCCAAGCTATACCCCCAGCCCTATTTTTTATTCTTTATTTTTGAAACAGGGTCTCACTAAGTTGCAGAGTGCCTCACTAAGTAGCTGAGATTGGCTGTGAATCTACAATCCTCCTGTCTCAGCCTCCTAAGTACAGGGATGACAAGCATGCACCACACCCAGCTGTTTTTCAGATTTGAGAATATTTATATAGATTTCAATTAGGGTTGAGCATCCCTAATTGGAAAATCTAAAATCTGAAATGCTCTAAAATCCAACAAATCACATTCAAGAAGTTTCAAATATTGGAGGATTTGAATTTCAGATTTTCAAATTAGGCATGTTGAATATGAGAGATTTCCAATGAATGAGCAATTCTCAAGGAAGTAGCTTTGACTTCAGTCTTACATAGAATCTTCACCAAAAACAGTAAACTTTTTAAAAATTGACAAGATTAAGAAAAAGGCCTCTGAATTTCTAGGGGTGGAAGATTGAGGGAAGGCAAATAAATGGTAGCTGTGGAGTATTTAGTAAATGTTATGTAGAATGCTCTGCTGTGGCTTCCCTGGATAATGGTCTAGAATTACGTCCTGTGATAAACCTTTGTCCTTCCTGGTAGACAGAGCAGTAGGGACACCTTGCCTTTGTAAATGCATGCTTGCTTTTGGGAAAAACAGGAGACATTTATATTTCTCCTGTATTTCCCTATATTTCTCCATTGTCTCTAACTCAAAACAAGTCGTACATCAAAGTGATAACATTTGGTGTGGCATATTCTGGCCTCCGACATAATACTAATGCCATTTTCAAATGGAAGAACAGGAAATATATTATAATGCCAAATATGAAGTCCTTCATTAGATTGGTAGTAATTCCCATTGCTTTATCCATGTTTCTTGCATGTTGAAATGGTTAATTTCACTCTGAACCAGAGAATAACACTGAACATGGGGTTAAAAGATTAAATCCAAATTCAAAGGTCACCTGTGAGTGATGGTGAATCATTTAAAGTTCTGTAGGAAAAAATTTCTTTCCTATGAAATTTAAAAAGATAACAATAATATCAAAATTTCAGAGTTACTTTGCTAGTCAATAAGAGATATTTGAAGGAAAAAGAAAGGATTTGTGCAAGTTGGGTGTGGTGGTAATCCTAGTACTTGGGAAGCTGAGACTGAAGAAGCTCAGAATGGAGGCTAGCCTCAGCAATGTAGCAAGACCCTCAGCAATTTAGCAAGACCCTTTTTCAAAATAAAAAATGTAAAATATGACTGGGGGTAGAGCTCCGAGGTGGGATGTCCCTGGATTCAATCCCCAGCACCAAACAAACAAACAAACAAAACAATGAAAAAAACCCCAAAATATAGGCTTAATTTCATAAACACAGTAAAATAACCCCTAGAATAAAAAAAATGAAAACTATGTAATACAAAGGGAAATGGATTTTAAAACTGTGTAAAATAGAAATTGGCAAATGGTGACTAAGAGAAATAGCTCAACTCAGGTGTTGTAAAACTCTAAACACAATTGCCATAAAAGCAACTTCTTGATAGAAGAAAAAATGCAGCACAAAACTAAAAAAGCAATGAAAAATGAACCATATTGGAAAAAAAAAAAAACAGAAATCAGAACAAGGAAGAGCAAAGGGTCCGATGGCTCGCTGGATAAGTGCTAGCAGCCAGTGGTTCCATCTTAACCTGCTAGTGCATCTGAAGACCTCCTACAAAACTAGTGACTAGATATGGAGTAAGAGGTTACAGACCTCCACATCCCAAGTGGGCAGCATCTTCCCACATGTTCAACAGATACCCAAAAGCCTGGAGGCCCGGCTTAAATCTACAACAGCAGCACTTCATCTCACCTCTCCCCCCAGACCCAGAGCAGTGCTCAATTACCACAATGGGATGAAACTAGAAATCAACTATAAGAAGACCCAGAGCAACCACATAAACACACGAAGACTAAACATCACACTGCTGAACAAGGAATGGGTCATAGAAGAATTAAGGGGAGACATTAAGAAATTCCTAGAAACAAACATATCAAAACCACTGGGACACCTTGAAGGTAGCACTAAGTGGAAAATTCATAGCAGTGAGTGCCCACATAAAAAGAACAAAAAGTCACCTAAATAAATAACCTAATGACACATTTCAAATCCCTTGAAAAACAGGAATAGTCTAAACCCCAAGCCAGTAAAAGACAGAAAATTATTAAAACCAGAGCAGAAATCAATGAGGTAGAGAAAAAAATACAGAAAATCAAGAAAACCAAAAGCTCATTTCTTGAAAAAAATAAACAAGATAGATAAACTACTAGCCAACCTAACCAAGAAAGAGAGAATCAACTCAAATTACCAAAGTAAGAGATATTACTACTGACACTGTGAAATCCAGAGGATCATCAGAAACTACTTTGGAAAACTATATTCCAAAAAATGGAACATCTAGAAGAAATTGACAAATTTCTAGACATACAACCTCCTTAAAATTGAGTAAAGAAGATATAGAAAATTTAAACCAGCCAATAGCAATCAAACAGATTGAAGCAGCAATAAAGAGTTTACCATCAAACAAAAGCCCAGGACCAGATGGTTTTCCAAGTGAATTTTATAAGACCTTTATAGAACAGCTAATCTGAATACTCCTCAAGCTATTCCATAAAATAGAAAAAAAAAGGGACTCTACCAAATACATTCTATGAACCTCACAAAGATGTGTTATTACAATGCACCAATAAAAAATATTTAAAAATTAAAATAAAAAATAAAAAGTGTAAAATGGGAATTGCCCAAATTTTTTGTCTTATTTGAATCCATTTTATTATAAAAATCATTTAAAATTTCTATATAGAATAATATATAACTTAAAACATATTTCAAAACTCTTATAAAAGAAATATAATTCTTTCAGTGATTATCTTTACCCCTCAGACACTTGAAAAGTTTTATTTTAAGGAATATTTGACTAAATACAAGTAATATCATACATTCTCAAGATTGCCTAAATATGCTTAAGTATTAAAGTATTTTAAAACATAACAAAATTTTCTCCTTTTTCTCAATGTCTACTTATTATTATTTTTATGACTAGAAAGGTTCTTTAGTAATGCATTTGACTGTCATAAAATAATTTTCTTTTTTTTTTTTTTTTTTTTTTTGGCGGTACTGGGGATTGAACTCCAGGGCATTCTACCTCTGAGCTATACCCCCAGCCCTATTTTTTTTTTATTCTTTATTTTGAAACCGAGTCTCACTAAGTTGCAGAGTGCCTCACTAGGTAGCTGAGGCTGGCCGCGAACCCAGATCCTCCAGTCTCAAACTCCTGAATGCTGGGATTACAAGCATGCGCCACCACGCCCAGCTATAAAATAAATTTAATTACAAAACAGTTAAACAAGTAAACATATTTCTTCAGAAAATATTGACTAAGAAATTTCTAATCATCTAATGTAAAGTATGCACTTATAATATTTTAAAATATGAATTATTGATCCAACTAATGGTTCCAAAGGAGCTATTAATGTCCATCATTAAAACTATTTAATGCCTTTTAAAGTAATAATCATTCACTTAATTGACCATAACAATTGCTTTGACAGAGTTACAGTATGTCATCTAATACCTAAGTACAGTCTTTTTTAAAATCAAGATTATTAGTTCATTATCCTGTCACAGAAAGGTGGGCTGGAAAGCTGATATAATAGCTCACCCTCACATTCTATAGTTTTCAGCATTGTAACATCAAGATGTCATAATAGGAATGAATTTATCTTCTGAGATGGGTTAGATGCTTAAGTGTGAGGTGTATGGTACCCTCAAAGAATTAAGGCCATTTTTGTAAACATCCTTCCTTCTTCATTTTTTCTTTCTTATTCTCTCTCCCTCTCTATTTTCTTCATGTCTTTGCTTTATTCTCTTTTTAAAGCTATTCACAATTGTTCAATGATCTACATGCTCAATGCTTGTCTCTGCACAGAGTTGAAAATATCCTATTATTTTCTTCATATCCTGCTGAACTAGAGAGATCTGGTGGTGAAGAGTTATGGTTCTGTATGTTAAATGCCATGATAGATTTGTGAGGTGGCATCACATAAAGATGGATTGATTCAGAAGAGTTACCAAGTATCTCTGGAAGAAGTGATGATACAGAACCTGAGCTTTTATGGAAACTATCCTATCCAAGCAGTTCTGTAGAACAAGGATGCAGCTGTGTCACCCACAAAAGGGAATCCATACTGTCTCAGCCCAATGTCTAGCCATCAAGTGGGTTAAAGTGTATTCTTTTAAGATTTGGCAGTAGCAAATACAATTCCTACTGGCTGTCTCTTAACTAAGAACTCTACAATATATAACTAATAAGATGCTTGTTGCTAGAGTATATCACAAGTGGGAAAAATAATGTTGTTCCCAGACTGGAGAGCTTAACAGATTGTTAGCCCTTACTTTGTCCTTGGCTTTGCTGAAAAACATTTAAGGCTTTAGCTTGGGCCCTTCTGTAACTTAGACAAAAAAGAGAAATCAAAGATTAGTGGATTTGTAGTGAGATAATGTATTTCATGTCTATTGTTTCTGATCCTAGTGTCTTCAACTGTTCATTTGTTTTAATTAGCATCATGGTTTCTACAGAAGTGGAGACTAGTTACTCAAAATGCTCTTGCTCTACTTAATAATAAGTTTCCTCTTCCTTTCATTAGTGTCAAGCAAGAATTTGGTGGTGAATTCAGTTACTGACTAAAGGATAGCAGAAAAGTCTAAGTTGCAGTTTCTGTAGTAAAATCAATTAATAGTTAAGATGATCAGAGCACAAAGGGATTATGGACACAATACAACTCCATTACCACTTATTAAAGCATATATCAGCATCAAGTTGGGCTGAAAATCAGACTATTCTGAATAGAAATGCTCACTATTCCAAGGAAAATAGTAGCATGTTATAAAAAACTACAAATAAACAGTAGCAAATTTCTATCTATACACTGCATATAAATACATTTGTATTCCTGGGACTTGAAACAGTCCCAGTAGAAAACTATGATTACAAGAGGGTTCAATACATGCAGCAAGAAAAATGGAATTAGATACATACAACCATTTTATTTTATTTCAGTGTGGCTGGCATATAAAATATGCTCAAATGGGTACACACATGCTCTCATGTGGAGTCTGTATTCTGTGCATTGGGTGAATATAAGGTGACAAGAAAACATAAATGTAAGGAGGAAAGTAGGGAACTGTTTAGGGGACTTATACTTTAACCTAGATGTGATTAAAAAACAATCAAGAGCAAGCATATAAAAGAACAAAGTTATTTTTTGAAAAATTTACTATTATATCTTAATGAAGGACAGATAAATTGGGAAGGAATAAGAATGAAATTAAGCAAATCAGTAAGGAGGGCTTAGATACTGCAATAATTCTGTCAATAAAGAACCTCTACTTAGAAATTAGAGAGATGCCAATCAAAACTACCTTGAGATTTCACCTAACTCCAATCAGAATGGCAATCATAAAAAACATGAACAACAACAAATGTTGGTGGGGGTGTGGAGAAGTGGGAACCCTAATACATTGTTGGTGAGATTGCAAATTAGTGCAACCACTTTGGAAAACAGTATGGTGGATCCTCAGATCAATGGGAATGAACCTACCATATGATCCAGCAATATCACTTCTGGGTATCTCCCCAAAAGAATGGAAACCAAACTATCAGACTGACGCATGTGTTTCTGTATTTATAGCTGCACAATTCACAATTGCCACACTATGGAAACAGCCGAGATGTCCATCGACAGATGAATGGATTACAAAACTATGGGATATGCACACAATGGAATTTTACTCAGCCATAAAGAAGAACAAAATCATGTTATTTGCAGGGAAATGGATGGAACTGGAAAACATTATGTTAAGTGAGATTAGCCAGTCACAAAGAGTAAAGAAGCATATGTTCTCCCTAATATGTGGAAGCTAGGGAGAAGATGGGGCATAAGAGGGACTCCAGATGAAAAAGGAGAAACCCTAGATAAGCAAAAAAGTTTACTTAACTGAAGAGGATGGACCGGGGGGCGGGGGGCACCCTAATGCACATGAGGTACTTTCACAAATATATCAAAGTCAATCATTAAACTGAACTTGAGAAGGAGGGAGGGCGAGGGAATCGGGTGGGAATTGGGGAAGGGGTTAAATGAGAAATGTGTGCATATATGCCTTTATCCGCTTGTACATAACAAAGATGTATGATTACAATGCACCAATTAATAAAAAAATTAAATAAATAAAAAAAGAAACTGTACTTTAGTTAAGCATTTCCAGAAGCATAAAGAGGAAGGGATAGGTTAAAGAAATATTTGATGGGCAGAATTGTGTTTGGAGACTTACTTAATGTGAGTATGAATAAAAGGAAGAGACTGGATGAATCTGATATTTCGTCAATGTGTAAATGAGTGAGAAAGTGAGCATTTTCAGGGACAAGGGAAACATAAGGATAAGTTTTTGTTTATTAACTGGGGGAAGGATGACAGGAGAGATCATGTGTTTATTTTTGGACATGTTGATTTTTTCAATGGCTGTTGCCATCTATTTTATGATGTCCAATAGGTGATAAGAAATATAGATGTGGCCCTAAGGGGAAAGGTCTGAGTGAGGGATATTGGAGACATAAATTTGAGTCATAAAATTGGAAGTCATAAATAGGAGTCATAAAAATTGAACTCACAGCTGTGGTGGTGGCAAGGAGAATAGACAGGAGGACAGCTGTTGCAAACTGAGCACTGAACTCTGGTTAGCCTTGTATGAATGGGGCAAGTGGTGGAAGAGTAAGTAGCTTTGGAAGCATCTGAGGAATAAACTGTTGAAAAGGAAAAAAATATTAGGGGAAAAGGAATTCATAGGATACAAGAGAAGATACGATGGCAAACATAAGAAACTTAAGCAACAAATGGTGCAGATTAAGAAGT
This sequence comes from Graphiurus murinus, assembly GCA_004027655.1. NCBI lineage: Eukaryota > Metazoa > Chordata > Mammalia > Rodentia > Gliridae > Graphiurus > Graphiurus murinus. The sequence goes on from PVLC010012328.1 coordinate 9,450, forward strand.
GTGAATAGTTTCACAGAATATTGAACAAAAAATTGGTGGACTACATAGGAGTGAATTGATAAAGGAATTACAATGATCAATGGAAATACATAATTTTGACATTAATACACATCTCATCTATACTTGGTATAAGCTGAATTAGAGAACAAGCTCTGTAACCACAGGGCATTAACAGTGATAGATGCAGGACAAATAGAAGGTTGCCATTTCCTTTTGTTTTTAGATGGGAGACACTTGGGTCTGTATCTTGCTTAAAAGGAGTCAGTGTGCAATAAAAGATTGAAGATTCAAGGTAATATGAGACAGAAGTAGAAGAGTGGGACTCTTTGTGATGCCTTGTAGTTGACCCGCTACATCAAGATGAAGCTGAAAGGGAACAAAGATGGGAATGATGAGGAAGGCTTCAGTCTCCAGTTGCTCCTCAGCTCAGAATTGAAGCAACAGGAATTGTGCTTCTCAAGGAGACTAGTGATGGACATAATTCAGAGTGACAACCTCAGAGAGACTGAAAAATTCTGGTGTTTCATACATCAGACCAAGCCAGTGGTGGCAGCAGTGCCCTGTCAATGCAGAGGAGAGAGGTAATACAAATGGAAAGAGGGAAAAACACAATGAACAAGTTTAACATGGAAACACCTATAGAATAGAAAGACAGTCTGAACTTAGCTGATGCAAAAACTGCACAGTGAACTGTATTTGAAAACTGCTCTGTGTTTTCCAATTTGTGAGTGGAGAGCAGAGGGGGAATCCATCTTCTAAAGGTCACACTGGAACTTGCTGCAGAGAGAACCCAGCAAATCATAGCAAATATTGTTAGACTGTCCCAGCCAGTGTCTCTCATGTGGACTAAGGTACATGTAGTGAAATGAGATTAAAATAGGTACAGAAGAGATTATTTCTAGTGGGATTTAGGACAGAAATTTGGAAGGAGAAACAATTTATTTTCCCTTTAAGTATGGTGCTTTTAGTGACCAGTTGAAGAAAGTCAGGGAACTGAACAGGTGGGCCTGATTATGTTCAGGGAACTGAGCTTTGGAAGGCCATATTTGTGAGCAGTGGAGCAGGTAGGATCTGCTATGCCCTCTCCACCCAGGGCAGTTAGTTGCCCTACCCTGAAAGTAGAATCCTGGGGAGGTCCCAGGAATCCAGACAGTCAGCAGAGATTAGCATTTGCCTGACCCTCTGAGTGTATTCATCTAACCTCTCTAGAGTAGCTATAACTATCAAGTTTCAAAGTTCCAATCAGAATTAGAACTAGAGCTTGCCATTTGGAACTCTTCATAGCCCCTCCCTGAGAATGCCTCCATCTAGTCTGTCCAGACAAAATTCTAATAGAGAGTACTTCTCATTCCAACCTACCATGTACCAGTGAGCAGGGAAGCTGTGACAGACATTTCTAACAGTTTCAGTTCCAGTCCAATCCGGTGGACAGCTTGTGAGGATTATAAAAGAGAGAAGGGAGTATAAAAGAAAGAATGGCTTCCTAACACCCAGTGTTTGCTCTCTGTAAGGGGTGCACAGGCTACAAAGAAATGGAAATGATTGTGTAATTACATCATGTGCTTTAGGGCGTCCCTCTGCCCCCTGCGTCCACTACAATTAAATCAACACCGAAGTGAACCTGAGGGGGAGGGAAGGGGAGGGGATTGGGGTGGGAATTGGGGAAAGGGTCAAATGAGAACTGTGTGCAAATATGTTGTCAACAACTCGTACTTAACAAAGATGTATGCTATATTGCACGAATTACTACAATAAAAAAATCTTAAAAAAAAAAAAAGAAAGAAATGGAAATAAAGGCAACTTGGCATAAACAGAGAGTATCCATCCTTATCCATAGTTTCAACCATGTCAGCAGAAATAATTTTTTATTAAGATTTGTTGCTATTGCTCTTGTATTTGCTAATTGGCTCATGTATATACATATTCATTTATTTTTTTTCCATTTCATCATTTTTCCTTTATTATTTTTCTGTTACTTTGCTTTATTTTTCTTTTTGAGGGTTAGTGGTACTGTTTTGGTTTTGGTTTCCATTGTTTCTATTCCTCTTGTTACTCTTTCTCTCCTTTCTTCTAGCCCTTGTTCGTGTTCTCTCTCTCTCTCTCTCTCTCTCTCTCTCTCTCTCTCTCTCTCTTTTCCCTCATTCTTTATTGTCTCCCCAGCCTTCACTTGCTACATCTCTTAAGAACCTTTTGAATATTCTCTACTTATTTTAAAATGGGCCTTTGTAGCCTATTTTCTTTTCTCTTAATAAACTATATTTTTACCATCTGTTCAGGTCAGCATCCTTACAGCAATAATCAAAAGTCTTGACCATATAACTTAGAGGAAAGTTTTATTTTCTTACATTTTCAGGTTTAATCCATGTAAGGCAGAGGACCATGGATCTCAGCGCATGGTGGCCAGAGGCAAATAGAGGGAGAATGCATGGGCTGTGTTCCTCACATCATAGAGGCTGAATGCAAGAGAGCAGGCAGCAGGAGAAGAAACCTTGCATAATTCCCAAGGCCACACCTCCAAAGATCCACTCCTTCCAGCCACTACTCAGATAAATCCATTACAATGAATTTATTCACTGCTGGGACCATAAACCTCAAGACCCAACTACATCACCTCCAAACACCAATTTATGAACTCTTCAAGGGGCCATTCCAATCTAACCATAAGACTATCCTGTAAAAAATTAGTTTATCAGCCGGGTGTGGTGGCGCACGCTTATAATCCCAGCATTTGGGAGGCTGAGACCGGAGGATCCGGGTTCGCGCCAGCCTCAGCTACCTAGTGAGGCACTCCGCAACTTAGTGAGACTCGGTTTCAAAATAAAGAATAAAAAATAGGGCTGGGGGTATAGCTCTGAAGTAGAATGCCCCTGAGTTCAATCCCCAGTACCACACACACACAAAAAAAATTAGTTTATCTAATTTCTGCAAACACCATTTGTGTTATTGTAGTTTTTAGTAGTGTGTATATGGTTATTGACAACTGCTGCTTACTTTAAGGCTATATCCAGTTATTTTAAGGCTGTTTGTTGGCATTGTGATTTGCTAGCCCAACTATTCCTACTATGGCAGTTATTAGTGTTGTAGATGCCATGGTAGGTTCCAGGTATTTATTTAAATGCAGTATATTGTTTGCTGTTGCCATTGTTCTTATTGTTCATTTTCCCCTTTCCTGTGATGTGCAGGGAATATAGTATGGCACTAGAAGTTCACTGGGTCTAGATTCTCTGCTGCTGAGCTACACCCCAACCAGCTAAGAGACAATGCACCTTTGTCAACTAATCATCATCAAAGAACTACCATGGAAACTATACTACAAACCCCAGTTGAAAATATACTCAATTATTCACAACAAAGTAATTCTCAGAGCACTTTCCAAAGAGAAGGCTTTGCCCTAAAAAGGCCCTCACTTAAAGTAGAAGAAATATACAGGGAGGGGAGGGAGTGAGGAGGGATCTGGTATAATTCCTTCAGTCTGAACCTCATTATGATGTATAATTACAAAATCATCAATAAGGTATATTTTTTAAAAGTAGAAGAGAAATCTATTGCAACAGATGCATAATACTCAATTCAGGAATATAAATATATATGAGAATAAACAAAGTAATATGGCATGTCCTAAGGTTCATAATTCATCAATAATTTACTCCAAAGATATTGAAGTGGGTGAGATATTGGATAACAAATTTAAAACAATTATAAAAATGATCAATGAATTTCAAGAGACTATAGAAAGACAATTGAATGAATTAAAGAAGTCAGTAAAGGATATAAATGAGAAGTTAAATAGAGACAGATATATGAAAAAGAATCAAAGAGAAATCTTGAAAATGAAAAGTACAATAAAACAATAAGTAATTCAGTTCAACTCCTCTCTAAAAGAGTAGATCATGTAGAAGGCAGAATATCTGAGCTCTAAGAGAAAGCACTCTAGTCTTGAAGATTCAGAGGTAAGCCAACCAATATTACTTCAGGTTTTTTCAGCACAAACACTAAAATACTTTTGAAGAAAAGTGTTTCAGGCCCTGAAAAAATATAACTACCAACCATAATTGTTATGGTCAGTAAAGCTATTATTCAGAATTGCAGAAGAAATAAAAACTTCCTAAGAAAAGCAGAAACAAAAAGAATTCATGACTACTAAGATGGTACACAGAAGACACTTAAGAAATACTACACAAAGAAAAAATTAAAAACAAACCCAAAGCTTATAAATGAATGGATCTCCTTAGAAAAGTAGCTAAGCAAATGAGAAATAGGACTGAGCTAAATATTAAATGTAAATCAAAATGGCAGGAATTAGCAAATATCTTTTCATACTGAATTTAAATGTTCTCAACAGTACAATTAAAAGACATAGCCTGGCAGAATGGATTAAAAAGAAAGACACAATTGTATGTTTTTTGCAACAAACTAACCTTACAAAGACAGCCACAGGCTGAAAGTGAAAGAATGTAGATAATATTCCATGCAAATGGAGCCTACAGGAAACAGCAGGAGTAGCTATTCTCATACCTGAGAAAGTAGACGTCTAGCAAAAATTTATCAGAAGAGACAAAAATGTGAGTTCATACTGATAAAATAGATTCAATACGAAGATAAAATGATAATAAATATTTATACCCCAAACACCAAAGTACCTACTTATATAAAGCAAGCAATACATAACTTAAAGACTTAGAACACAGTAAAATAATATTGAACAATTTCAATAAATCTCTCTCACCAATAGATAGGTTATCCAGATATAAATTTAATACTTGCCAGACATAAAAATATTGTAAATCAAATGGATTTAACATACATATATAAAATATTTCCTCCAACAACAGCCAAATTTACTTTATTCTCAGTTGCTCATGGGACCTTTTCCAAAATAGACTATATTTTAGACTACAAAGTAAGTCTTAGAAAATAAAAAAAATGATGTAATATCTTGCTTTTTATCAGATAACAGTGGAAAGAAATTAGAAATCAATAGCAAAGAAAACTCCAGAGACTAAACATAGGGATATTGAGCAGTATACTTTTGAATTATAAATGGGTAATAGAAGAAATTTTAAAATTCTAATAAATAAAAATGGATATATATATCTCTGGGACATTTTGAAAGTGATTCTAAGAGGAAAGTTTATAGCTCAGAGTACCTTCATAAAAGGATCAGAAAAATCTCAAAAAAACCCCAATGATACATATTTAAGACAGGTAGAAGGAAAAAAATAATTAAGCTCAAAGATAAAATTAATAAAATAGAGAATAAAAATAATGTAAAAATCAAGGAAACAAAATAAGTGGCTCTTGGAAAACATAAGATTGGCAACCCTTAACCAACCAACCCCAAAAATAAAAGACCAAAATTAATGAAATTAAACATGTAAAGTGAGATACCACCATAAACATAGAAATCTAGAGAATCACTAGGGGCTGTTTTGAAAATTTATACTCCAGTAAGTTGGAAAATATATAGGAAATGGATATATTTCTAAACATCCACAGTTTACCAAAATTTAAACAAAAAGACAGAGGAAATCTAAACAGACCAATAAACATCAATATGATTGTAGTAGTAATAAAAAACCTTCAAGCAAGGAAAATCCCAGGAACAGATAGATTTCCAGCTGAATTCTATTAGATTTTTAAAGAACCAACACCAATTCTCCTCAAATTAAGATATGGAAAGGAGTAGAACACTTCCAAATTCATTCATTTGGTATTATCTTGATACAAAAACCAGGTAATGACAGATCAAGAAAAGAAAACTACAGATTAATACACCTCAGAAACATAGATGGAAAATTCCTTAATAAAATATTAGTAAGTTATATTCAATAACACATTAAGAAGATTGTATATAATTATACATCATTGTATATCATTCCAGGGATACAAGGAAGATTCAATATATACAAATTAAGAAATATACTTCACCACATAAACAAAATTGAGGAAAAACATCACAAAATCTTCCCAAAGAATGAAGAAAAAGCCTTTAACAAAATTCAGTACCCAATACTGATAAAAACATTGAAGACCTAGTAATAGAAGGAAGTCACTTGAACATTATAAAATTATATATGACAAGTCCAAAGCCATTATTATATGTAATAGGAAATAAACTAAAGACATTTCCTCTAAAACCAGAAACAAAACAAGGATGTCTACTTTCCTTGCTACTATTCAATATGATATTTAAAATTTTAGCCAAAACAACTAAGCAAGTGAAGGAAATAAAAGGGATCCAAATAGGAAGGGAAATTAAATTATCACTGTTGGCAGATTATATTATCCTATTCCTAGTAGAAGCTCTATTCCAAAACACACTATCAAAATATTCCTAAAGCTAGTAATCAAATAGTAAAGTAGCAAGATATAAAATCAACTTACAAAATTCAGTAGCTTTCCTATACACTAATAATAAACTCATTGAAAAATAATAATTCCATTCACAATAGCATCAGGAAATAAAATACCCAGGAATAAATCTAACCAAGGAGGTAAAATACCTCTGCAATAAAAATCATAGAATATTGTAAAAATAAATTGAAGAAGAAACTATATTATAAGAAGACCTCCCATGTTTATGGGGGGCAGCATTAATATGTTAATATATTATTAAAAGCAATCAACACATTCAATGCAATCCCCATCAAAATACCAATGATATTCTTTACCAATCTACAAAAAACAGTCCTAATATTCATATGGAAAAATGAAAAAGAATAGACAGTGCAATTCTAGGCAAAAAAAAAAAAAAAGCAGTACTGGAGACATTGCAATTCCAGATTTAAAATTATAGTGCAGAACTATAGTAACAAAAACTGCATGATACTGGCATAAAAACACACATGCAGACCAATGAACTAGGAGACTCAGAAACAAACTCACACAGATACAATCATCTAATCTTTGACAAAGGTACCAGAACATACCCTGGAAGAAAGATGGCCTTTTTAACAAATGGTGCTGGGAAAACTGAATCTATAGAAAAATGAAACTAGTTCCCTGTCTCTTATACTGAATAAAAGTCAACTCCACATGGATCAAAGACTAGAAATTTTAAACTGCTAGAAACAAATGTAGGGACAACACTCCAACTGTTATTGTTAGAAATAAAATGTCCCCTAAAGAGCTCACTTATTCATATTCATGTTTGATATAGTGAAGTCATGAGGTTGTAATCAAAGGTTGTAATCTATTGTAATGGATGTACTGGATGGTACCCAGTTGGCCAGTAGAGTGTGGTTGGAGTAGGTGGATCCCTGGGTCTCTGGGGGTGCAGCCTTGGAGATGATACAAAATTTCCTCCTCCCCTGTCCACTCTTTTGCTTCTGGCTTCTCTGATGTGAGGAGCACAGTACATTCTCTCTCTCTCTCACTCTCTCTCCCTCCCCTGCCTCCCACTACCATGCCCTGACAGTTTCTGGCCTCACATGGACTGAAGGCAAGGCCATAAGAAAATAAATCTTATTTCCTCTAGGTTACGTGGTCAAATCTGTAGATTATTATGCTGACTGGAATAGAAAATGATACTAGGGAAGAGGGATTGCTACTATATTATAAGTCTGACCATGGGAATTGTGACTCTTTGGAACTGGTTTGTGAGCAGAAATTTGAAGGGCCAGCATGTGGCTAGAAAAGCAGATAGTAGAGACTATGCTCAGGAGACTATGAAACACAAAGAAGACTTTATTTGGAAATGCCATATACTTACACTTGGGCAAAGAACTTGTATGCATTTTGCACATGTCCTGAAACTTTGTGTGAGACTGAATTTAAAGACAATAAGCTGATTAAACTGGTGGAGGAAATATCAAAACAAGAAGCTAGGTATCCAAACTTCATTATAAATATTGCTGTTCACATTCAGTAAACTGTACACTGAATTTTAGGAATGGAAAGTGAAGTAGAGAGATTTTACAGATTTGTAGTTTGGCTAGAAAGGCATGTACAAAGCTTGGGCTCAGAGAGATGATGTCATAGAAGGAAGGAAGATGGCTTAAAGGAAGGAGAAAGTGGTGGCTGTGACAGAAGCAAGGCTAGCAATGGCCATGATAGAGGTGGCAGGTGGAGATGGAGCCTGGAACAGCCCAGGTGTAGAATGTTATAGTTATAGAATGTTATAGAGTGACCCCTAAAAAGTTCATTTGATAATATTCAGTGTTGATATAATGGAGTCATGAGAGTTGTAATCTCAGTTGTAGATGAATCCATTGTAATAGATTTACCTGAGTGGTACCCAGTAGGTTGGTAAGGTGTGACTGAAGGAGGTGGATCCCTAGATGTCACTTTAGGGATGATATATGTTTCCTCCTCCTCCTATGTGCGCTCTCTCTCTCTCTCTCTCTCTCTCTCTCTCTCTCTCTCTCTCTCTCTCTCTCACTCTCACACTTTTGGCCTTCATGATATGAGGAGCACAGCCCATGCGTTCCTCTCTCTAGCCCCCCACTGCCATGCCCTGAGATCCTGTCCCCCTCCTCAGAGACTGAACCAAAAACTGTGATCAGGTTATGGCTTTGAGAATGCTGACCAGATCACCAACATGTAGGCATAGGCAACAACTTCCTTAACAAAACCCTTAAAGCTTAGGAAATAATATTAAAATTAATAAATGAGATGGCATCTAATTAAAAAGCTTCTGTAAAGGCAGGCGTGGTGGTGCACACTTGTAATCCCAGCATTTGGGAGGCTGAGACCGGAGGATCTGGGTTCGCGGCCAGCCTCAGCTATTTATTGAGGCACTCTGCAACTTAGTGAGACTCTGTTTCAAAATAAAAAAAAAATAGGGCTGGGGGTATGGCTCTGAGGTAGAATGCCCCTGAGTTCAATCCCCAGTACCACAAAAAAAAAGTTTCTGTACAACAAAGAAAACAAGAGCATGATGAGAGAGCCTAGAGAGCCTACAGAATGGGAGACAATTTATGCTAACTATTCTTCTGACAAAGTTAAAGTCCATAATATCTAAACAACTAAAATTTTAAGACCAAAGTAAATAAATGGGAAAATGAATTAAACATATATTTTTCAAAAAGAAGATATAGAAATTACTAACAAATCCATAAACATTGTTCAACATTTTTATTAATTCGAACAACAGGGAGATTTCATCTCACTCCAGTTAAAATGATAATTATCAATAATACAAAGATTAATGTTCACAAAGATGTGGGAAAAGTAAATATTGTACACCACTGTTGAGACTGTAAATTAGAATGACCACTATGAAATCATTATAGAGCTTCCTCAAAAGTCAAGGTATGTAACCACCATATAACCAACTGTACCACTCCTCTGTATCTTTCCAAAAGAATTAACTTTATAATCCTAGAGTGAATGTGCATATTCATAATTGCACAATTCACAGTAGCCAAATTATGGAACTCACCTAGGTGTTCATCAACAGATGAATAGATCAAAAAATGTAGTATAAAGACACAATAGAGTTTTACGCAGCCATAAAGAACAAAATTATGTAATTTGCAGGAAAATGGGTGGAACTAGAAAACATTACACTCAGTGAAATTAACCAATCTTAGAAAGTCAAAGATCATGCCTTCTTTCATATGTGGAAGCTAGAGAAAAATAATAAGGAATGAGAATAGTAGAAGAGGATTGTAGAAAGGAGGAGGGGATAAGAGAAAGGAGGCTTAAGGAAGAAAACAGACCAAATAATATTATGTTCATATATGAAGGTATCATTAACAACCTTATTAGCATGTATAGGGGAGAGGACAGAGGGTAGAAGAATAGGGTAAAAGGGAAACACACCAAGAGATGTTGTGTGCATATTATGAATGCATCACTTTGAATTTCACTACAATGTATAATTATATTGCACCAATGAAATCTAAACAAAAATTTTTGATACCATAAAAATAATTAAAGTCACATGCTATAGTATTACATGAAGCCTATGTTTATAGCAGCACCATTCATAATTGCCAAAATATAAGAACAACCTAGGTGTCCGTCAATAGATGAATAAACACACACACACATACACACACACACACACACACACACACACACACACACACATAGAGTGGAGTTTTACTTAGTTATAAAGAACAAAATTATGTCATTTTCAGTAAAAAGGATATAACTGAAGATAATCTTGATAAGTGGAATTAGCCATATTCAGAAAGTCAAGTTCCATATATTTTCTCTCATATGTGGAAAAGAGGAAAAAAAGGGACCTCATGAAATTAGAAGAGAAACCAGTAGACTAGAGTGAGGTGATCATGGGAAAGAAGAGGAGGAGGGAAAAGAAGTGTACAGGAAAATAAAATTAATGAAATTATACTTTGTGCATGTATGAATATGTCACAATGAAACCTACTATTATGTATAATATAATGAAACAATCAAAATTTTTGAATAAAATTTATCAAAGCCCCCCCTCAAAAGGAAAAACAAAGCTAAATATCTTCTTTTCAGCCACTGACTGCCAGAAACTCAATTAAGTATATGATTGACCCAAATTTCTTACATTTTTATCAGAGACATGTAGCTACAGAATTTGTCACTGGTGGTCTAGGTGAAAAATGCACGGGTTACGTTGTCCAAATCAGTGGTAGGAATGAGAAACAAGGTTTCCCCATGGAGTGGAATGTCTTGACCCATAGTCTACTGCTGAGTAAGGGACCTTTGTGTTATAGACCAAGGAAAACTGAAGAGCACAAATCAGTTTGAAGTTGTATTGTGGATTCCAATCTGAGAATTCTCAGATTATTGTATAAGTATTGTATAAAAGTAGATGTTGATTGACAGATACTACTTTTGTTGCAAGAGCCTCCAAAGAGCAATCAGAATCTACAAATACTTTACTCTTTCTGAAAAGATAATGTCAACTAATATAGTGTCAGAAAGTCTTTCCACAATGAAGGCAAGAAACCCAGGACCGAAGAACTGAAGATTCAGCATGTTGTTACTTTATGAGTCCTACAACACCAACCTCAGTGTATTACTTTCAAACAGCTTACTAAGAAAAATAAGGAAGAGGCTGCAGAATGAGCTAAAATTTTAGCTAAGAGAATGAAGGAAGAAAAAAAAAACATTTGGAACAGTTTACCGACACGCACAGGCCATTGTCCCTGAATTTCTATTTCTGAGTCCAGACAAAAGTATGATGAATGTTTTGTGTGTGTGTGTGTGTGTGTGTGTGTGTGTGTGTGTGTGTGTATGTGTGTGTATTTTACTGGGTTTTGAACCCAATGACATTCTAACTCTGAGCTACACTCTCAGCCCTATTTTTGTTTTTGTTTTTTTTTTTTTGTCTTGAAACAGGATCTACTAGGTTGCTAGAGTCTTGTTATGTTTCTGAGGCTGTCCTTGAACCTGCAATTCTCCTGTGTCAGCCTCCCAAGAATTGAGACCACAGGTGTGCACCACCATACCTGGCTAAAAGTATGATTTATTTAAATAAATAAATAAATAAGATGAGGTAGAAGAAGGAGGAATGCTTCTGATATATAAATGATACCATTATCCTAGAAAAGAAAGAACTTTTTTTTTTTTTGTAAAGCAAAAATGAAAAACAAGAAATATTACAAAGAGATACTTGGGAGTTCATGCTAAATGGTAAGTGGTCATTATTAGGAGACCAAATGATATCATTATTACAAGCTTCAGTTCCGAAGAAATACAGCATGGGTTCAAGTACCTGTCACATTGTTTGAAAGTTTCTTAGACTCTTATCAAATGTTTTCTGATTTGGACAAATGGAATGTTATGCAATTAAATTATCTAATATCCATCAATCACTGAAAGATATCACATAGTATATTTCTCAATTCTTGTGAGAAGCTATTATTTCTTCAGAGGGAAAAATGGGGGCAATTACACTGGCACTAAAGAAGTCAGCTGTATGATGAAAGTTTTAACTGCTGAATTGAGTATGTGGGAGAATTGACAAATGACAAAAAGTATTCCATGGCATTCAAAATTTTGCTCAATGAAGTTGGGAGACCAGTACTTCCGTGATTTCAATATGCCAGGATTCAACACCTAATTGTTTTAGAGCTGCTAGCTCATTCTTCCCCATATGACCCTTGATTGCATATAGCTTCAATGGCTATTAATCTATTCTAAAAAATAAAGAAGAGACTGAAGAATAGGTTAAACTATTCTTTCATTATCTATTCTTCATTATCAACTGATACTGAATTATTATATTATTTCAACATCTATGGATATCTTCTGACATTCTTTCAATATCAATTGATATTTATTGAATATTGTCCATGTTGTAGGCGCTGCTCTAGATGATGGAGATGTAGCACTGACCAAAATACACAAAACTTTCTCTCCTCCTGGAATTTTAGTCAAGCAAGGGCCATACAATGAGCAAGATGAATTAGCAAAATGCTGTGGATAGCATTTTAAATGATAATAAATGCTAAGGATAAAAGAAAGCATGGAAACCCAAGTAAGCAGGGAGACAGTGTTAGCTAGGGTGATAAGGGAGGTCTTAATAGGAGGTAACATTGCATAAAGCCCTGAGAAAGGTGGGAGATCAAGTCTTATGGATAAATAATGAAGGGAATTCCAGGCACAGATAATAGCAAACACAAATACCCTGAGACAGAAATATGCCTTATATTGCCTAGAAATGATAAAGTCAAGTTGTGTGAAACAGGGTGAATAAGGAGATGGTAAAAAGCAATAGGGCAGCTGAGTGCAGTGGTGCACACCTGTAAATTCCTGTACTTGGGAGACTGAGACAGGAAGATTGCAGTTTGAAAGCCAGCCTTAGCAACTTAGCATAATTAAAAATAAAATAGACTGGGGATATAGCTCAGAGGTTGAATGTCCCTGAGTACAACCCTCAGTACCACAAAAGAACAAGAATAAAAAAGAAAAAGCAACAAGGTACTGTAATAATTTCATGATTTCCTCTAAGTGAGAAAGGAAGTCATATATGTATTTATATACATATATATATATATATATATATATATATATATATATATATATTTTGCACTAGGGAATAAATACAGGAGCATTCTAACTCATCAGTTTTTGTGGTTCCATATAAAGTTTAGGATTTTTTTTCTAATTCTGCAAAGAAGGCCATTGATATTTTGACTCCATTGAATTTGTAAATCACTTTTGAAAGTATGGATTTTTAACAATATTGATGAATGGATCACTTTGAATCTCACTATGATATATAACTGCAATGTACCAATAAAAGTATAAAAACAAAAAATATCATTTGAAACAAGAGCTTTCCTTCCAAATTAATTCCAAGAAATATTTGGGTCAAAATGAACAGCATATGTTGTAGAAATATCATTTATTATTTGTATCATGCCTCATGCATGAACATCTTCTAAATAAGAACTTTGCCTTTTATAGTTTTTCAGGTTCCCAGAGTGATAATCAGGTTGCTTAATTTTTTTAACTTTTTTTTTTCCATTGTGCTGGAGATTGAACCCAGGGCCTCACCCATACCAGGCAATGCTCTACTACCATATGTCCTGTCCAACTCCCACTCTTTTTGTTAATTTTGAGGTAAGGTCTTACTAAGTTTCCCAGGCTGATCTAGGACCTGCTATCTTCTTACTTCAGTCTCCCAAGGATCTAGGATCACATGTGTATTTAACCACACCTGGCCAATTTTTATTGTTCTTTGACTCTTCATGACAGAGCAATCCATAGAAACTAGAAAGAGCTTATTTCTCCCATGGACACTTATAGAGATTGACCTTAGTAATTTGTAACCAATAGTATTATTTTAAAATAAATTCACCACTGAATTCACTTTTTAAGTTTATCTTTAAAAAAAGCTTGCCTTTTCAACTTGTCCTGTTTAATTCTGCAGAATTTTAGTTAAACAGTATAGGCTAAAACCCAAAGGTATATCATTATTAACAATGTAGATTATTGTTAGAATGCCCACACACTCATCATGAAGTGAAAGGAAACCAAATTATTATTTAATTCAATCACAGTGCTGAAATTAGCCTCTATGAATTGGGGGAAAGAAATAGAGCTCCATAAGAATTATCACATAGAGAAACCCTTTATAATATCAAAGTTCAAACCACTTCATTTTAAAAAAATTGACTATTTTTCTAATAATGAGGTGCATATAAGTTAAAGAAAGCAACTTGGTTATAATGCATTATTACTTATCCAGAGTTTTAAGCTGTTTCAAGAAGATATTGTAAGGCTATGGGTTTAAGTAAATAAGAAGTACTATGGAACATTTTGGCCTTTGAGTAAAATGGATAGAAATTACCAGGGTTTTTGTTTTCAGAGCAAAGACAGAGGTTTATTTAGGAAAGTGGGGGATACACATTCAAGGGAGAATGTGGGTCATTTCAAGAGGGAGAAAACAACTTTGAGGTCTTCACAGTCTTTCTTTTATAGGAGACTCCATGAGGGGGTGGGTAGGAGTGCATGGCAGTGATGTAGGACAGAAGGAATAAAATTTAGGCAGAAAGGAGACATTGGGAGGGAAAGGAAAAATATAGTTTTAAAATCTGGAGAGTTTTAGCTGACCCCACCCTATAGGGTGTGCTCAAAATCTTAGGAGAAAAGTCTAGGGGCCACACCTTTTTAATCCCCTGAATCCCAGCCCCCACCAGACATTTCAGGGCAAAGGTCAGACCCATCTTGAAACACCCATCTTGAAACCTGAGGAAGAGGAGGGCCCAATTTGGACCGCCTACCTGTCGTCCACCTATACCTAAAGAAGGAGGAGGTCCAGTTTTTTTTTTTTTTTTTTTTTTTTTTTTATTGGTACTGGAGATTGAACTCAGGGGCATTCTACCTCCGAGCTATACCCCCAGCCCTATTTTTTTTTTATACTTTATTTTGAAACCGGGTCTCGCTAAGTTATGGAGTGCCTCACTAGGTAGCTGAGGCTGGCCTCGAACCCGGATCCTCCGGTCTCAGCCTCCCGAATGCTGGGATTACAAGCGTGTGCCACCACGCCCGGCTTGCCCACCACTCTTGAAAGCACATAAAAGAAGGAATTTTACCACGCCTCGCTCTCTTACCTGTGTGCAGGCGTCTGGCCAGGAAGATGTCCGCTCACCTGTTTTTCTCCCCCTTTCCTTATTTTCCTAAATAAATTCCTACTTTTTGTTCTTAAATGGTACGTGTTAAAATTCTTTCTATCACAGATGCCAAGGACCCACGAGTGGGACCGGGTTATCCCACAACAGCAGGGTTCAGGATCTAGACCTTCTCAGAATCTTCAGGTTCCTGACCTGGAAGAGTGGTGGTTTGGTAGTAAGAAACTTGACCTTCCTTATGGATCCTTTTAGGAATCTCAGGTGTAAAGAGGGATCATTACGATTGAGGGTGTGGGCCTCCTGAGGATTTTTGCCTAAGAAAGAAGCAGGCCCTGTAGGCAGTTTGTACCCTTTTTTACTTAATATTTTTTTCCTACCCTTCCTCATTTCCCCCCACCCAACCCAAAACTTGGATCCCTTAATCTTAAAGATTGATAAAGGTCAATAGTCCAACTTCTATAGCTTCTTGAATACTGACAAAGGATGAAGGCCCCGCCTAGCCAGGGATCACAAGTCTCATCCTAACTGATCTAAGGAGACAAAGAAGAACTGGCTTCAGTTATTGAGATGGGTTCTTTGCAGTCAAGTCAGAAGCTAACATCACTAAAGGACACAGCCCCAGGTTTACTTTTACAGTATTTTATACACTCAGAAGTTTTTTACATCAGTGCCATATTACATTTCTTCTGTAAGGATCAGTAGGTGTTTTGTTGTTGTTGTTGTTTTTTAATGCACCTTAAGTTTGTATTGTGCCCACTGTGCTAAGTCTGACTTTTTAGCTACTAAGTTGATGTTCATAAGCCTAGTTGTTTGGTCAATAAAGCCATTCATCTGCTTTTGTAAGATATTGTGATTGTAGTGGGCATCTACATAAAAAAAATGACATATTAGTGCATTGTACAATAACCCAGATATATCTTTATCCTGGACCATCCACTGATTATCATTTCAAACTAGAAGCCAGGCAGCCAACCTATTTGGCTATATATGACATTGTGAAAAGTCCTCAAGGCACAAAGCCTAAAACACAGCATACAATTTAGCATATTGGCTGTTACGACTCTATTTATTAGTACTAATAATTTGGTTACTATGAAGGTTATATATAATTGCTATCTATCTTTTGATTTTACATATTTGGAACAGCCATCTATAAACCACGCATCTTTACTTTAGGTGTAAGGTTATTGTATCATTTTTACAACTTGATGGGAGACCACATTAACTCTTTAAGTATCTTTAAAGTTTCTGGCTTAGCAAAGTAATTCCCATAATTAAAAGGAAAAAAGTTCCACAAGAATAGAAAGAAGGAAGATTCCTGGTTTATAGTAGATAGGGAAACTTAAACAGGTTTTAGTTTATAATTTTGAACAGGCTCCTTCTAGTATCTTACAGGAATAGGAATTTTTCCTTTCATGGTGTCTGGTGGTAATGGAACTGGAAAACCTTGAGAGACAAGATTAGTTTTATATCATTTTATAGACTCAAAAGTTTTAGGCACCAGTATCATATTATTCTTCTTCTGTGAGCTTAAAAGCAGAAGTATCCTTATAAATTATAATGTAGAATATAAAGTGGAGTAAAAGTCAGAAGATAGGTAATTAAATTATGTAGGCAGTCATTTAAATGGCTCCATGATTATGACTTTTCTTTTACCTCAAAATAGCACAATTATTTTTTATTACACTTCCCTGCTGGGTGATGAAGTACAAGTAGTTAGCCCAATGTTGGACAAACATAAATTTTCATAAAATTTTTGTTATTAAGGTCAGTTAAGGCTCCTCAAGTTTACTCTGAAGGAATTTGTGAGGTTTTCCTCCACCAGTTGTGCTATCTGCCAGGATGGGTCATGGTCTTGCTGACCATTTGGCTTCCGTTGAAGCAGGAGGGACAATTCCCTCTCCAATGACCCTCCTTTTCACAGAATATGCACTGGTGCTCTTAGTCTCTGAGGTCTTCACAATATCCCTAATTGAGAGGATGGATGACTTACCAGAATTTGCAGAGTGCTTAGGAGTCTCATCATTCATTCCCTGGGTTCCATTTAACCTTGGAAGGAAAGAGTCAAGATATTGGCTATTTTCTCCTTAGTTCTTTTATTTTCTGATTGATCTCCAAGTCTGAGTTGTTGAATACCAAGCGGATAAGCTTTACCAGTCCTTTTTAATGAATAGGGGTCAATATTATAGCCTGTTTTCCAGGTATTGGCTATCAAAATATTATTTACGTTATCCTGGTAAAAGTTGTACATCTGCAAACTTGACAGATAATAATAACAAAGATATATAAGAAAAATACAAAACAAAACTATTAGTGACAAAACAAATCCAGTTTGTATAATAGTTCTGATAATATTTGATGATATAAACAAATCCCCACTTAAATTTGACTTTATATATAATAAGTATATAAAATGGTCATTATGTTTTACCATCCAATTTTATATACTTATTATAAATAATATAATAAGTAATATAATACATATATAGGATGTCACATACTATAGCAACCCAAAGTAATAGTTGTTCCTTCAGCTTGCTTTAAAATACAGACACTAAAACCCTGATTCTGCACCTCTAATTATCTTTGCTTAAATATGGTAATAATACAATTTAGGAACACACAAATAGAAACCTTAAAAAGTATGTCAGTATTAATAATTTTTTTGTTTAGAGGACATCATTGGTAAAATGTTCTCTTTAGCTTTACATTTTAGAAGATACTTAGGAAACACTAATATGTTTAGCTTAAAAAGATGCTAGTAATAACAGTACAGCTATGTAGAAGTTAATATAAATATTAACCTAATCTTTACTATGGAATGAAATTTAGAATTCGTGACTTTGTAGGATAACTATAATAACAACTCTATGAAGGTTAAGAACATAGAAAATATCAAAGAATAGCTCTAGACCTTTTATAAGTTTAGAGAACAATGTTACTGATCAGAAATAGGCTTATTATCTGATGGACAATTGTATTTTGCTTATATAATAATAAAACATTTGTTCAGTCAAAGGAAACAGATATAAACCAGGTCTTAAATGACAGATTTTTATATAATAATATATAGATGGCAGAATTTTCAATAACTTCATTAACAATTCCAAATGATTAAGATTCAGATACAATGCACATTGCATAAAAAGATTACTTATGGGCTACTTTGCATGTATATAAAACCCATATATGTTTAACTTTATAAGCTTTTGTGAAACACTCAGATGAGTCTCATATACACAGCATATTTAGCCCTCATATGTATACACATCTATGGTCACAGATAGATAGGATGTCACATACTATAGCAACCCAAAGTAATAGTTGTTTCTTCAGTCTGCTTTAAAATACAGACACTAAGACTCTGATTTTGCTAAGATGTAGCTTGCTAGGTAATCAAAGACAATAAACACAAGAGATCATTTTGATAAAACACAAGATAAAATACTTAAGTAGTAATAGTTGTTCATAAAAACACAGTCTAAGAATTCTTTAGAATCACATATTAATCAGAATTTCAACTTTAAGTAATTTTTTTAGTAACTTATGTTTAGTTAATATTCAAAAATGTAATCTTAAATTTCTTCATAGGTATGAAAACACATTTAGTAGACTCAAATATATTGTCCTTTGCTGATGTAAAGAAGCCAACAGTACTTTATATTTAGCTATTGATGTTTAGCATTTTAACTTAATTATACACAATTTAGATTTTTTTAACATAAGACATTTATAATAACTTATATCATTTATATTTACCTAATTTACCCATTTAATAGCTATTCCCACTTTAAGTCATTATTTTTAACAAACAAAAAAATCCTAAAAACAATGAACATTTCAATTTAAGCATCAAATAGGAACAGACAATACAATCCTGAAAAAGAAAATGGTAAATTTTTTATGATACTTGTAACTTTTATTTTACCAATTTTAATTTAATTTATTTGTTAAAAACTTAAGTCATATGAACTAACAGGTATTTGGATCCATTTTCTTGTTGCTTTTTTTAAAAATTTATGAGCACTCTTTTATCTATATAAGCCAATTTGGTACTATATAAACAATGTACATACATTTATTGATACAAATATGCATAAAAATAGGCAGCAAACATGTATCTTACAGCTTTAATCTGCCAGGCATTGTATCCCCACAGATAGGGGACAAGAGGTTCATAGATATTTACTAAACATAGAGCCAGATTTAGAGTCCCTCAAATAAAAATTCAACCTATCACAGATTCCTGTCATGTGACACAAAGAGTAATATAGAACAGAGGGCTAAAACATGGAAACCCATATAGCAGAAGATATCAGAGGAAGACTCTACCAATCATGGCTGACACTGACACCTCCAGGTGGCCACTATCACCAGGAGGCAGATCTGCATCCAATATCACCACATTATATTCCTCAGGTAGAAAAAAACCCCAAATATTCAGATCTCTGCCCATTTCCCTTCCCATTAACAGAAGCTTCAATCCTCTCATTTACTTTACAGACAAGCCAGGTAATGAAAAACTAGCTTACTCCTTTTGTTCTAAGTCCTTTGCCTTCCACTTATTTAATATGTACTCAAGGGATACATTCTCAGGGATACTGAATTATTCATGATCTTGTAATTTTGTGCACTTTAGGGGGATTTCTTGTGTTATTCTGTAAAGAAAAAAATAAAAGAATCTCTAGTAGGATTGCCCTTTTTGTCTCTCCTGTGCTGACAGTCTACCTGTGGCCAGGTGTCCCTGCCATGGAGATGCAGCTCAATTAGCTGCCTATTCTATTTGCAAATTATTGATGATTAAACATCCTTGACCCGAATATGCAGTTCTCAATCTTCTCTATTAGCATCTTATTTCAGGGTGCTCTATTAGCCCCAACTGGGTTATCCAAGGTATCTTGAGGTCATAAGAAGAAATAAATTATTTTTACAAGAAAAATATATATACCTAAGTTCCCAAGTAATTTAGGTGCACTTAAGAATTTACAGTTTTATGATAACAATGATACAAGACCTCTGTAGAGACTCTTAAGAGGATTCCAGGACATTTCTAGATAAAAAAAATTGGGATAAATAACAAAACACATCTTAAGAACATCAATTGCTGTTCAGCAAAGGTGGAAAGTCTTAAGATCCCAGGACATCCTTAGGTGAAACAAACTTAGGTAGAAAACAATATAGATCTAAAGTACAGCAATTTCTCCTCCAAACAAAAATTTAGTACAGCAATTGCTGCTTTGCAATGGTAGAACCATTTTAAGCAGTATCATTAGGTATTTACCTCAAGTAAGACAAAAGTTCACACGAGAAGGGTGTATCTACTTAAAATGACAAGACTGAACTCACTTTTTTCCAAATATTGAGTACAAGTAATAGAAAAACAAACACGTGAATCAGGAACAGGGTATGTTAACCTAAAGGGTGAGTCCTATTATTGGTGCTTTATGAACAAACACTCATATTTTAAGGGGGAGCAGGCATGGCCAGGAAAAGACAGGAAGAGATAGAGACAGAGAGAGAAAAATCTTCCTGTAAATTTCATAGCTAGCAGGTGACTTAAAAAGATATACTTTTTCCCTCAGTCTCTGAAGGGATCCAGAAGATGTTTCTTACATTGTAAGCATAGTTTGCACAATAAAAACACCAAAAGACAACTAAGACGTGCATAGGAAGTCCTGCAACAGGCAAAGGAAGAAGAAAAGGAAAAAGAAAGACCATTGAGCTCCTGTATAGCTTTTGAGTTCAAAGACTCCCACCAGGGCTCTAAGGACAGAATCAGCTGCCACCCTATTGCCATTTGAATCTGTACAGTGTGGATAAGTCTCCCAGCCACCCACGAATGGGGAGCCATGGCAAATAGCACAGACCAACTTTATCCTCTTTTTGAAGGACAGGAGTTTTACACATGCATATAAATAAAATATTTAAAGACAGAGAGAAAAAAGCAAAAACATTTCAGTAGACTTACCAAGGTTGATGTTTCTGAAAGCCCTATGTTCAGGTGCCAGAAGTGTTGGGGGGTAATGGGTCCATTCCTCACCTCAGGAACTCAGGACTCCTCTGGGGTCCTTGGCTTCCATGGCAAAAAACAATTTCAGCACATGCCAATCAGAGACTAAGATGGAGATTTATTTAGAAAAGTGGGGGAATCCACATTCAAGGGAGAACATTGGCCGTCTCAAGAGGGTGAGAGCATTATGAGGGGTTTTAAATAAATCTAATTACAAAACTTGAGCTAATATGACTTTTCTCATTTGTTTTGAAATTTCACAAGTAAATCATACATTATTTTCTTTCTCTTTGAATCAGTTCCTAATGATATATAAAATTTGTATTTCCCTAAACTTACATACTTAATGGAAAGTGTATAAATTTTATGATACTATAAAAAAGCAGGAAGCCACAGAAACTGCATATGTTATCAAAATTTTACTTATAAAACAAGTTTGGCTGTTTTATTACCAGATTTTTAAAAGACAATTCAGCAAATGAATGTACATATTTAAACATGAGGGTATATTTGTAAAAAAAAAAAAAATTTTATTCAAAAGCAATCTGGTCTCCACTTAAGCACTGTGTCAAGAAAATAGTAGGTTTTTGTCTTCCAATGTGATCATTGACTGAGTAAGTAGTATAAAATAAGGGGAAAAAATATCTCTATTTGCAGGCATTGTACACTGCCTAGTGTAGTTAAGTGTGGATAGGATCAGATTAGAATGTAGATAACCACAATTAGTCAACAAATGCTCTAAGAACCAACTTGGGGATGGGCACTGCACCAACATTGGGAAGCTCCCCAGGTGCTGAGGAGTCTTTCTTCTGTATTTCTTGGATGCATTTTTTCTCACAATTCTCCAACT
The DNA here is from genome assembly GCA_004027655.1 of Graphiurus murinus. Lineage (NCBI taxonomy): Eukaryota > Metazoa > Chordata > Mammalia > Rodentia > Gliridae > Graphiurus > Graphiurus murinus. The sequence continues at coordinate 31,333 of PVLC010012328.1, forward strand.
CTGACATAGTGGAGCCTCTTATAACCAATGGATGACACCTTATCTCCAATGAGACATAGTAATTCTAAATCCCTTTGCTAAAATAGCCTTATTGTGGACTAAGCTGCCTGGTGAAAAGCATGAGGGTTAAAGTTATGAGGTGCTGATCCCTTTGGTAAATGTTCTTATGCCACTGTGCAAGAACTCTTACACTGATATTCAAATAGTTTGCTTTGTAATAATGTGTATGTATGCAAATAGTTTAATTCCACAAATAGCAAGTTACTTGAAACCAAGAATGTTACTTTATTCTTCCAATTCCTTAAATATTCAAAGAACAGCCACTCACTATATATTTATGATTGAATAGAGACATGATCATTGAGACGAGCTATAAAATGAAACATTGGTACCTCTTTTTCCCGTTCAATTTGTATTTTTCCACTGATAATACATATTCCATAAAGAGTCATTTGCTTGAATTTTAAATAGTTAAAGAAATATGTATATGTATACACATAAATATGAAATTTTCTTTACTATGATTGAAAAACTCCTTCAATAATATTGTTTGACATTTACTTTCCCTTGAAGACAATGAAACGCTTTGACTTTAAGAGTATATCTATACTTTGAATATTTGGGCATTTGATTTGTTCAAAATTATGACTGATTCTATATGTATGTGATATCTTATGTTGAGTTCTTTCTAAATATAAAGTATGTAATAGATTCAAAAAAAAATTGGGGGATGGACTAAGTTTACTTTCCTAGCTGGCTATAATTATGATCTGAGTGTTCTTAGGGTCCAGGGTTTTGCATGTGTTTTCTGGCAGCCTCTGCTATGGAGTCACATAGAATGCCAAGACTCTCTTCCCCACTGTTGCCAAAGAGAGAGAAAGAAACCCACAGACATGGTTTGTATGATTTCTCAAAAAGTCCCTTCTTATGTGCTTTTAGAAACTTAACAGGATTCAGGAGAATTTCAGCTACAAGAACAAGCAAACATCCTGCTGGTGCTGTTGTAAACAAAAGATTTTGATTTTACAGCTCAAGGCTCCCCCAGCTTTCAGAGCCACCGGTACCAGGTCTTGTAGAGACCTGCAGAGGTACTGTTCTTTCTTCCCTCCCTCCCACATACCTCCCTGCTCAGTTCTCTAGTCTTTGTGTCAACCTTTCTGTCTAGTTTGTATTTTGTGGGCTTTGCTGATTCCCAGTTTCACAAAAATAGATTTATTAATTGTGTGTTTGCTGTTTCTTGTTGCTTCTGGGTAATTCTCAGGCAGAAAAGAAATGTCAACTTTACCCCTTCATCTTTAAATCAGATATTTTCAAGAAATATTGGATGCATTTTTACTGTATGTAGAGTGACATCTGAAGGAACTTCTGTCATAATTTATTGATAAACAGCTAGTTGTTCTCAATATATTCATTCCTACTTTCACTGTGCTACTACTTCTCCATTACCTCTGGCACTAGGCGGGACACATTTATAAACTAGATTCTTCCCACCAGGAATTATATAAAACCAATTTGCTGTCTCCTAAGTTGAAGAAAATAGATTGTTTAACATTAAGCGAGGTCATTTGCAATTGATGTACCCCATTCCCTACCCCAAAACATAGTAGAGCATATATTTACCTTTGGAAAAATATTACTCTAAATATTTGCATTTATCCTTCATGGTAATCATATTTATGATCTCTGCCATCATAAACCATGATTTCTTGGATTACAAAAATATTAATTTTTTGTTGTTTTTAATTTGTTTTGTATTGTGTTCAACAATCTACTAATGAGACTGGATTTCTGCTCTCTACCTTTAGGTATTTTTATCTTTTAAGCTTGCCTAATTATAATCTAATGCCTTTCTAACATTCATGTGAATGCTCTAATTCTGTTTGACCCCTCTGCTGTGAATCTGATCCTCTCTGAACTTCAAAGCCTAGAAACGCGTTCATCCATTGCTGCCTGTATGGTTCTCAACTTTCAGTCCATTGCCACATCCTGAAACTAGTCTCTGCCCCAGCAAACCCACTGTGAGCATCTTATCAACACAAACAGAACCTGCTCCACTAATTCTCTACTATGTCAAACACCTGCCAGTGGGTTCTAAACATACTCAGAGATACTGTTTTTGTTTTTAACTATGCAGAAAATAACTTTTCACCACAGTTTGAAGGAGCTGAGTAGAAGCTGTTTGTTAAGTATGCTTAGCACTGACTATGTTAGTTGAAAACAGATAGTGTTTCAAGAACCAATAGAAGCACAACATGAAAAATAAAGAAAAAGTGGCAAACTGCAGCAGAATGAACAGCTGTGGCCTAGATCAGAAGAGCTATAACAGTGACTGGTGTTCTCAATTTTAAATGAATCCTGAGAGAGGCTTGAATGGCAGATCTTCACAGAAACTATATTTAAATATCCACATATAAAATTTAAAAATTTCTGGCATATATATAATATAAAATATTATATATATTATATAATATATAATCAGGTGCCAAAAACTAAATGCTTTATTTACTAAGCAAATATCCCACAGTTCCTTCTAAAATATTTCTTTGAACCTCTCTGTTTATCTCCCTGTAAGTTAATAGTGAATGTTTATGCATTAACATTTATGAATTTGTTAATCTAACAATGAATTAAATGGTATAAAATTTAAACATTATTGAAAACTTTCTTACTAGGTTTAAAGGATAAGATGCTATTTTTAGGAATTGTGAACATTTATCATAACACTATTTTGCTTAAATACACAATATTGTTAATAAATGTGTTTTATTTTATACAAATATATTTAAAACAAAATTGACAAGAAATCTGACTTACAATTAATTTGTTGGTGTGTTTATTTTTAATTAAGAGTCATAAATGTAAAGGTTAAAATTATTTGTTTTAATGAAGGTTCTATACTAGAAGAAAAGTTAGGAAATTATTCTTGTAAATCGAAAATGAGGGAAAACATCCTACTTAGATAATTAATACCAAATGTGTGAAGGAAAAATATAGGTATATTGACTACATACCATATAGTATAGTAAAATATATTGCAAACAAAATCCAAAGACATGAAAGATTGGGAAAGAAATATGGTAAAATATGGAATGAATAAAGGATCAATAATAATAATGTCTATTGTGATGTATGTCTATTAATATCTTTATGAGTATTGGATTATGATATCAATTTATGGATTATTCAGTGTCTATAAATTGAGGAAAATAATGCAACAACTTAAAGAAAAGTCATGAAATGATAGAAATGAAAATTTCAATGAAGTAAAACAAACTTAACTGAGTGTAATAATTAAGTTCATACCCCAGTAATTCAGAAAACTACCAAAAATATTTTAGTGGCTAGAAGTTTCTCTATCTAAAATGTATTCTGTGTCATCTAGTCTCAGAAAATCAAGTGTATTTTGTTTTTTCTCATATGTGGATGCTAGAGAGAAAATATAAAACAAAATGAACTTCAGATAAATGAGGACAGATACCAGTAGAACAGTGGAAGAGGATTGGGGGAGGGAGTTGAGGCAGGAAAAAAAGAGTCTTGATGAAGGAAATCATTCGAGTTATGCTATATTCATATGTAAAGGTAGCATCATCAATCTCACTAACATGTAGGAGAGTTGGGGCATAGATAGGATCTGAAAGAAAACACTCCAAGTGCTGGTGCAGGTATATTTGTATCACTTTGAACCGCACTGTGAAGTATAATTACAATGTGCCAATAAAAATATAACTAATGTATCCTCTGTTCTCACAGTTGCTTTATTCTTCTTTGTTTAGAAGTTGAATATCTAGTCAAACTATGAATGGATTTCCAAACTTATGCAAAGCCTGAGAAATACAAGATATAATAATGCATTATTTTAAAATCATCAAATTGGCAAGATTTTTAAGATACGATATTCAATGCATGTATATGGATCAATGTACAACCTAACCTACTAGTAGTCAAAATATATATCACCACAAATATTTGGAAAACTATTCTGGTAATATCTGTTAAAACTAAACATGCATAAATCTTTTGTTTGTGCTTATGCATTTTGTAAAACACATTCATAGAGAAAAAAAGGTTAATTTGTAAGGATGCACAACTGCATGCACACACATGTATGTGCATACATGTATCTACTACAGCATTGTTCGTAGGAAAAATTAATAATACAAAAAAATAGTTGACAGAGACAACAGAAAGTAAATAATGGAATAAATGTTGGTGCTTTCATTCAATGAAATATTGAACAATTATGACTCAATTTAAAAAATGAGCAATTGAACTGAATAAACACTTTTGAGAAGAAGAAATACAATTGGCTAATAAATATGTGATAAAATTTTCAACATCACTAGCAATTAGGGAAGTGCAAAGCACAACCACACTGAGATTCTCTCTAATTCCAGTTAGAATGGCAATCATAAAAATTACAGATGAGAAGAAATGCTGACAAAGGTGTGAGGAAATAAAAATTCATACACTGCTGATAGAATTGTAAGTCAGTCCAACTACTGTGAAGATCAATTTGGAGGTTCTTCAAAAAACAAGGAATGGAACCGCCATAAGACCCAACTATCCACTCTTTGGTATCTTCCCAAAAGAGTTAAAGTCAAAATACTACAGCAATACCCATGTTTATAGCAGCACAACTCACAACAGACAAATTATGGAACCAAACCGGGTGTCCATCAAAATATGAATGGATAAAGAAAATGTAGTATGTAAACACAATGGAATTCTACACAGTCATAAAGAAGAACAAAATTATATCATCTGCAGGAAAATGGATGGAACTAGAGAATATTACGCAAAGTGAGGTCAGCTAGTCGTAAAAGATCAAGGATTATATGTTTTCTCTCATATGTGGAAGCTAGGGAGAAAACGGGAACCACGGAAGACTTTAAATAATGCAGAAAAAGACCTGAAGAGTAGTGGAAGGGGATTTCAGGAGGAAGTTAGGGAAGGGAAAAGGCAGACTGAAAGAAGGAAAGAGTTCAAGTAATACTATGGCAATATGTGAACATATTGCTACCAATTTCACTAACACGTGGAGAGGAGGAATGAGGAATGCAGTGGGATGTGGAGGAAAATGCACCAATGCTGTGTGCATGCATGTTTTTACCACTTAGAATCTCACTATGATAGATAATTGCAAGACATTAATAAAGATAATTTAAAAATAAAAGTGTGTTTACAATCAATAGGTATTTTAATGAAAGAATACTCAGGGTATACTGTTAATAGGAAAAGGAATTTACAAATAATGTGAGCTGAATTGTCTAATTTTAATAAGAATGATAAAAATAATCACCGTTTGTATGGGTTTATATGTTTGTGTATATTTATGTAAGAAAAATAGCATATGGATCAAACTTTAAAGCTGGTAACTGCAGACAGAGATGAGAATTTGATTATAAGTTCCATTTGTAGTTTGGAAAGATAATTTAATAAAGTAATATAGATATATAATAAAATAAGCACAGCTTAGTCCATTTCTTTTGTATAAAAAGTAGGCTGGAATAAAATCTTAATTTATTTTTTCCAAAGATCAGTTGTCTGAACACCATTTATTGAACACTTCATCTTTTCATCTAATAATTTGAGATGGAATATTTATCTTATATGAAGTCCCTATCCCATCTATACTAGCACTTATTTTGGATGCTCTATTGTGTTATGTTGATCTATCTTATTCTGAACTACTACCACACTGCTTTCTGTAACTTTATAAAACAATCTGTCAAATAATTGAAAAATTCAACTCTCCTTACTCCTCATTATAGTTTTCTTAGAAACAATCATATGTGAATTTTCTCAACAAAACATGATTATCATTTTGTGACATCCCCAAAATAATTCTGGTAGACCTGTAACTAGGATCACATTTAAGTTACAATTTTGTTTATAGAAATTAATATTGCACTATGTTTCATAATTGTTTTACCAAAATGTATGATTTTGTATATCCAAATATTCTTTCAGACTTCCAGGAAAAAAATTTTAAATTAGTCTTGCATATTTTTTTAAATAGGCAAATCAGCTATCCAACAAGTTATCTGATTTTGTCCTAGTTGAATAAAACTTAACTCAATTCACTAAGTTTGAGCCCCAATAATTCAAAAAATTGCCATTTTTAGTGTCTAAAAATGGTCAGATGGTACTTCATTCTAAATGTATTCCAAGTCTTTACAGTTGATAAGTGAGTGATTATTTATCTTAATTTCTTTGTTCTTTATTTAATTATTTATTTAACTTGCCTCATACAAGAGAAAATAGCATGTAACTGCTAAACTCATTAACAATTTTTTGTAACTCTTTTGAGAATTACTAAAAAGAATATAGTACATTTCTCAACTTTCTGTTTACTGAGCTATATTGTTTTATATAATAATCATTTAGGTTTTTATATTTAAGAATACCTCCAAGAAAAATATCTATAACAAAATTATTTTAAAATCTTCAAAGAAAACAAATATGGCATAACTGGCACAATATTGATTACAGACTCATAATTTATTACTCTAAATTTTATATTTTGGCTTTAGAGCAAAATTTATTCAATGAATACTTATTCAATCTTTCCTTCGACAACATTTTTGGATGTCTAATATGTTCTAGGAAATGTGCTAGATCCTGAGAATATTAAATGAATACCAGTGGAGTGTACATGCAAGTTAACTGGCAATCAAGACACAGGGTGTGATGACTGCTATTTTAGTCATATACTCTGATTGCAAGACAGATTCATTGGCTGTTCCACTTCTGGTGAGGAAAAGAATGTGATCTTTCAGGAAAGGTTTCTAAGAAGAAATTAGCTTAGAAAAAGGAAGAATAGGAGTTAGCAAGGAGAAGATAGAGGAATAAAAATGTTTCAGTCACTTAACTCAAATTAGAATGAAAATTGTTATGAGCACAAATAATAATAAATGCTGGAGAGGATGTGGAGAAGTAGGAATTCTGATACATAATTAGTGGAATTGCAAATTAGTGCAGCCACTTTGGAAGTCAGTGTGGGAGATCATCAAAAGAATAGGAATGAACCTACCATATGACCCAGCTATACCACTCCTGGGTTGCTACCAAAGGAAATGAAACTAGACCACTATAGTAATGCATGCATATCTATGTTTATAGCATTCACAATAGCTAAATTATGGAACCAAGCTAAGTGTACATCAATAGATTAATGAATTTCAAAATTATGAAATATATACACAATGTAATTCTACTCAGCCATAGGAAAAGCAAAATTATGTCGTTTTCAGGAAAATGGATGGAACTGAGGAATATTATGCTAAGTCAGTCACAAAAAGTGAAAGGTCAGATGTTTTCTCTCAGATGTGGATGGTAGGGAGAAATTGGCATAGGAAAGAAACTCTAGATAAAGGACCTAGTGGAGCGATTAAAGGCATATAAGTGAGGTGGCCAGTGAGGAGAGAGAGATTCAATGAAGAAAACACATCAATGAACATGTGGACATACACAAAATTATCAATTCTAAGCTCAATGTCATGCACAAAGAGAGTGAGGGAGTGGGGCGGGGATTGGGAAGAGGCTCATCAAGTGCTGTGTGTGTACGTAAGTCTCTATCACTCTAAACTCCATCACAATGTATGATTACAATGCACCAATTAAAAAAAAAAAGTTTCAGTATGAGAAAGTATGGTAGGGTCAGACATCTGTAAGTGCTGTACGAAAGCAGATGTATATTTTAAATTGTTATGTTTTGTTGAGCATAGTGACACAGGCCTGTAACCCCAGTACTTGGGAAACGGAAACAGAAGGATTGCTGGTTTGAGGATAGCCTCAGCAACATAGTGAGACTCTCAGCAGTATAGCAAGGCCCTGCTTCAAAATAAAATAGGAATAGGGGTGTAACTCAGAGGTAGAATGCCCCTGGGTTCAATCTCTATTACAAAGGAAAGAAGGGAGGAAGGAAAGAAGGAAGGGAGCCAATGAATGAATTGTTGTGTTTTATTACTTTTTAACCCAGAAAGTGGTAAAAAGTGAGTTAATAAATAGCTATTATCCCCACTGCACACATGATTTCAAATGTTTAAAAAGTCAGACCTCACTATTCATTAATAAACTATTGATAGGACACAGCTATAACTAAAGACTCTTGATGTATCAAAAGTTTTATCTAATACTATATGAACCTGAGCATATATTTGGTTTACAATTTCCTCTATTGAGTATTTTTTAAATCCTTAAATCATTTAAAGATGACAAGACAATATTTTATTTTACCCAAATATTCAAGAATTTACAGTTAATGATAACTAAATGGATATGACCCAACTGAAAAATAAAATTCCCATGGGGAATTTTTTCTTTGAGTTAAGCTAAAATGTTTGATATGATTTGAGCATGCACTAAAATATTTAACATGCAGAGTTTGCAGAATTGTAAAAAGCTAAGACTTCAAAGGGTCAGTAAGGACAAGCAAAATAGACTTGTTTTCAGAAAAAAAATACTATATAATTCAAATGGTATCAATAATATTAAGTATAATTGCTTTCTCTGTAGCAAACCTTTTTTTTTTTTTTTTTTTTTTTTGCGGTACTGGGGATTGAACCCAGGGGCATTCTACCTCCAAGCTACACCCCCAGTCCTATTTTTTTATTCTTTATTTTGAAACCGGGTCTCACTAAGTCGTGGAGTGCCTCACTAGGTAGCTGAGGCTGGCCTCGAACCCGGATCCTCTGGTTTCAGCCTCCCGAATGCTGGGATTACAAGCGTGCGCCACCACGCCCGGCGCAAACCTTCTTAACATGAAATCTCTATTCTCATTTTATTTCTATCCTCTATGGTTTTTCTACATATAGCCGTAATTTTCTCCTTCCTTTCCTTTACTTTATATAAGTTCATTGGTTGAAGTTTTGACTCACATTTTTCAAGAGCCTCCTCAAGCTCTTCTCCATGAGCATGCCAACCTTATCAATCTTCCCTTCCTCTGAAGTACCAATATTACTAATACCAAGCCTTTTGGCATCATTTATCAGACAATGATTGAGTAGTGACCGTCCTGTGCCAGGCACTGAGCTAGCTTCCAGGGAAATCAATAATGTTTGGTACTTTGTCTCAAGAATCTCACAAGCACAATAGAAAGTACTGTCAAACACATTCAGGAAATGCCATTAGGAGAACAGAGGTTACAGTGGATCATTGAGTCATATTTAGCTTTTATTTAACTGGTTCATGTGTCTTATATTCATTTCTATATTTCTCCAGTGTCTCCTATGTTTATAGAAGATATAACACCACATTTTTAGTGGTCTATCAAGTAGAATGTTTTACATATTTTTCTCAGAAAGAAACAATATGCCTTTGAAATTTTTCTATAAATCTTAAAAAATCCTAAGATTAAAAGTTTAAAAAAGAAAGCAATAAAAGTAATGTTTGTCTACATAGGTGTAATTTTAGACACCCAAATCTCTGTCCTTTCCACATATATTTTTCTCCTTCTTAGTAATTTTAAACAGTAATCTCAGAGGCTATCGCATCTTCCCAACATCAAAACCTTTGTATACAATGGTTGCATATATTTCTAAACTATTAAGCGTACAATATGATACAAACTGATTAACATGCAGTAGTTTGATCATGAGAACAAATGCTAATTTTGAAAAATATGTTCATATTCATTTTTAGCATTATAACTTGGACATATCAGTTGGTTACATGTGCATATGGGACCTAAAATATTTAATGTCTAACTGCTCTACCTTTAAAAAAGAGAGAGAACATTGTTGTTCTCTGTGGAGGCCACCTGAGATAACAGATTCCTCCCACATTGTGACGTTCTCTTGCACCTGCTAAACTTTACTTATATCAGTTTCGTATTGTTGCTGCAGCAAATTACTTCAAATTTATCAGCTTGAAACAACAAAAAATTTATTACCTTACAGTTTTAGAGGACAGAGCCTAAAAATGGTCTTACTGGACTAAAATGAAGCATCTGTAGGTGTTGTTCCTTCTGGGAACGGTAGTCAGAAGAATGTGTTTTTTTATGTTTCCTAGCTTCTAGAGACCATGCACATCATTTGATCCCTAGCCTCATTCCTCTATATTCAAAGTTGTCAATACTGAGTCAAGTCTTTTTCACAGTGTTATCTTTCTCTCCTGCCTTCCTTTCTCACTAATGAAGGCCCAAGTAATTGCACTTATCCTACCTGGATAACCTTAGATAATATTTCCTCTCAAAGTCATCTGATTAGCAACCTTAATTCCATCAACTACCTTAATTCTCCATAGCCATATAACCTAACATGTCCATAGGTTCGGAGAATTAGAACATGGATATCTTTGGGGAAGCTAGTATTTTCTCTGCCATAATGCTAATAAAATGTATGACTTGCTCAGATCAGACAAGACAAAAGTCAGCTTTTTAAGGTTCTACAGAAAGCAAAATCAAGATTTGACACTCTCTTTGCTCTCAGCAAATATGGTTTCCTAAATGGTGTAGTGAGTCATTTGCATTGACTAGAAATTCTACCTTTCCTGAGAGGTACATCTGTTGAATCTGTGTTGTGTCTGATAAGGTTCACTGGGTTAAAAGCAAGGACACCGTTTTCAGTACTATCTTTGGAACATAATTTTAGCAGTTGTAATGATCGAATATTGGCCAAGCTTCTACTATTTGGTCATCTGATTAAAGCTGATCCTGACTGGACATGGCTTTAGAGAAAATTCAAATGTCGTTGCAGTACAGTGAATGAGATAGAAGTATTGTTTAAGCAGGTTTCTATGCTGACAATGAATTTAAGCCATATTAATGGTAGGCTGAAGGAGTCATCTAGTCATTCATTCAACATGATATGGTTGAATGCTGTTTTCTACAAAGCAATGAACTAGTGAGGATCAGTAGAAATAAAGACAGATATGGTCTTATCTAAAATAACTTAACATTTTAACAGGAGACAGAGATGTAAAACTACTAATTACACAATAAATTATTTAATTACAATTTTGGCCAGTCTGTGAAGGAGAAGGAAAAAATAAAACTCTATGTATCTCATAATTCTCCAGCTAACACCAATTAAGCTAAAAGGAAGAGAACTCACAAAAACAAAAAGCAAAGATTTTATCCATTTGGTTTACCACTGTGTATGTATCACTTTGCATGGAGCATGGCATTTACTAGAATCTTATTAAATATTTACTAAATGAAATAAGATGCTGGAATGGAAAAACCAGGGTGTTTTTTCTAGGAACTACATTATTAAAAATGCATACTCTTTGAATAGCAGAGGAGCCTCACATAAGCCACATTTCCCATTGACTTATAAGGAGAAGAGATTTTTATCTCTATTGAACATATCCCATTCTATTTCATACCAAGTCTGATTGGGATCTTGCGCACAAATTTCTGAGCCCACACTGAAGTAACAGAGCAAAAACATGTTCTGATATACCCTCAGTATTGTAGTAAATAGAGCAGGCTTGCCCAAGTCTACGACTTGCAGATAAATCTAAGGGCTAGACTTGAGATCTGACTAAAATACAGCAGTAAATCAGAAAAGGGATTAACATGAAACCTAGAAAGAAGAGCTGGTGCATGTTGGTGAAAAAGTAGGCACAGAAATCTGGAACATTTTTATAAACATTGGTCTAATTACATTTGCCCAAACTATACTTTCTGTCTCAGTGTATCCTACAAGAGTCATGGAACCCAAATCCTAAGTTGAGTTTCCAAAGGCTTTCAGGACACTTGAAATCTGATAAATGTCAACACTTGCCTTCAGAAAGGGAAATATGCAATGAATGACAGGAATGCTTTTTCCTCTAAATCACCATGGAATGAAACAAAGAGTAGGCACCCAGAAGGGGAAAAAATAATTTCATTGCCCATGTTTTCCAGATATGTATAATTTCCTATATAGCACAAAAAATAACCCTATGGCCTTCTCTTTATGTATTATATTTTCTCTGGAGAGCAAATTAATTGTAGCCTTTTTATTATTTCCTTTTTTCTAAAATATCTGTTTTGAAACATTAAAAAAGCAAAGTGGTCTCAATTCTTTCAAAGAGGAAATAACCTTGAAGGCAAACAAAGACTGTCTATCATCTCAAGTAGAGATGAAGGAGATCTGATTAAAATCAGAATTCCCATCACTACATCTTTACTTGCCACACCAAAATCAGGAGCTATTGATTTGTTTAATTAAAAAAGATCTGATATGGAAATACTACATTGAGACTAATCCCATATGAATGAGTCTGTCAAGATTTCTATTTTTTGGCTCAGACCTCAGAGGTAGACATGCTTCAACCTGCAATTAAATGTTGTGGGGCCATGATGCATGTTCATCCACTTAAAAATCTCAAAGGAAATGAGAATAGGAACAAGAGAAGAGAAATGTGTGAAACTGAGTAGACTCTTATGTGAAAAAGAGAAAAGGTGATAAGAGGCCAAACACAAAACAATGACAGAATGGAAGGATCATAGAAAATGAAAGAATTAATGAAAAAGAACATTATTAAAATCAAGGTAAATTATGCAGTAATCACTCAAATCTTCCAAGGTATATATCCAAAAGACTATTAAATGAAGTTTAAAAGGGGTATAGACATGTGCCAAATATCCCCAAATAGAGATTGTTTGTGCTATTGTCCTAAACATCTGAATAGAATTTATTATTTTGACCCTGTGCTTCTCTAATTCCGTCATTAGTTAATATTAAAGGTACACTAAAGCTAAGAAAGGAAACAATGCAGTTTTTGTATCTTCCTTTGTTTACAAATAAGTAGTAATATCTATAATTACAAAGGAAATGTCGGCTTTATAGAAATACGTAAGTTGACACCAGTTAACAACTTTAATTAGTTGACTAAGAAATAGGAAACAATGAATAATTGTCTCCTATATATAGTGTATGTTCTTTCTTTTGTACTAATAAGCAGTAATAATTATAGTTACAAAGAAAACATCAGCTTCATAGAAATATGCATACTGACACCAATTAATGACTTTTTATACTTGTTTTATCTTTCTCATATATTAGTATTCATAACATATATATGGAAACAAAGTAAGAAGAAAGGAACAGAAATTGAAAAGGCAGGAAGCCGGGCGTGGTGGCGCACGCTTGTAATCCCAGCATTTGGGAGGCTGAGACCAGAGGATCCGGGTTCGCGGCCAGCCTCAGCTACCTAGTGAGGCACTCCGCAACTTAGTGAGACTCGGTTTCAAAATAAAGAATAAAAAATAGGGCTGGGGGTATAGCTCGGAGGTAGAATGCCCCTGAGTTCAATCCCCAGTA
>PVLC010012329.1:0-15136 GCA_004027655.1 Graphiurus murinus
CATTCTACCTCCGAGCTACACCCCCAGTCCTATTTTTTATTCTTTATTTTGAAACCGAGTCTCACTAAGTTGCGGAGTGCCTCACTAGGTAGCTGAGGCTGGCCGCGAACCCAGATCCTTGGGTCTCAGCCTCCCGAATGCTGAATGCTGGGATTACAAGCGTGTGCCACCACGCCCGGCTTTATTCTTTATTTTGAAACAGGGTCTCACTAAGTAGTTGAGGCTGGCAGTGAACCTGGGATCCTCCTGTCTCAGCCTCCCAAATACTGGGATTTCAAGTGTGTGCCACCATGCCTGGCTGGAATTCAAATTTTTAAAAACATGCCACCATAAAAAAGCAAATGTATTTATTCTATGCCATCTAATCTGGTGTTTAGAGGAAGTGCTATTTAGTTTGGAAGTAAGCAGTCCTCTATTCCGAGAGCCTGGAGAGCCTGGAGATCCTGCAGCATTTCCAGTTTTTGAATATTCACTCCAATTTATGTAAAAGACTGGAGGAAAACAGCTATTTGGAGTCTTTTATTATGTTAATCTCCTTTACCTACCACCAGAATTGTTTAGGGCATTTTGACTTTGGTATTGTTTGCCTAAGGAAGAAAACATGGTAACAGTCTTGTCAGGCAATATTTACAGTCTGCAAGCAGTATATATTTAGGAAATCTTGCTAAAATATTACATGACAGGAAATTTCAATAAGCATGTCTAAATGAATTCTTAAAAACAAGACAGAAAGGAAATATGCCTCTCTAGTTCTGAAACATTTATCTCCCAGGGTAGAAAAGGGTAGGGGTAAACCTTTGAATGATAGATAGTCCAAGAGAAAAATGCACATTAATCTGTGGCTTAATGTGTTTCCTAAATGTCTTAATTGCTTTTAAAGCCATGTAAATAAATAATACTCAAAGGATGTGAATTAATATCCTAAGAAAATGACTTTCCTGATCTCAGGGCTCCTATTTCAAATAATATTTATAAGCCACTGCAAATAATTTTCAGTCCAGAATTAAGAAACCTAAGGTTGGGAGATCAGAATTCACCAACTGCCAATGTAGGAACATTTTTGTTGCTTTGTTTTTCCACCAGGCTAATCTTTGCCTTGCGTATTCACATGTTATTTTACAGAGAGAGGAAGGATCAACTCTCCCTGGGAAGGGACAGGATTTAGGAGACTTCCAGAGGAAGTCTGCTAACTCTGGGGTGATAATAGTACTTTAAGAATTGAACCTGAAAATAAACTTGACTTATCCTTAGTTTTATCTCTTTTCTTCCTCCCTCCCCCCCCTTTCTTTTCTTTTTTTTTCTTTTTTTTTGTGGTACTAGGGATTGAACCTAGGGGCATTCTTACCACAGAACTACATCCCCAGCCCTATTTATTTATTTATTTATTTATGATACTAGGAATTGAACCCTGGGGCATTCTACCTCTGAGCTATACCCATAGTCCCATTTTATTTTTAGTTTGAAACAGGGAGGGTCTCACTAGGTTGATGAGAGTCTCACTACTTGCTAAGGCTGTTCTTGAACCTTTAATCCTCCTGTCTCAGCCTCCCAAGAACTAGGATTACAAGCATGTGCCACCATACCTAGTTCTTTATTTTATTTAAGATACGGTCTCCCTAAATTGCCCAGGCTGGCCTTGAACTTGGTATCCTCCTGCTTCACGAGTAGCTGGGATTAGAGGTGTGTGCCACTGTACCTGGCTCAGTTTTATTACTGAATAGAACTTTTTATGTCCTATAGAGAGAGGTTAAAAAAAAAGCTGGGCTTGGTGATGCACGCTTGTAATCCCAGCATTTGGGAGGCTGAGACAGGCGGATTCGGGTTCGCGGCCAGCCTCAGCTGCTTAATGAGGCACTCCCCAATTTAGTGAGACCCTGTTTCAAAATAAAGAATAAAAAAATAGGGCTGGGGGTATAGCTCAGAGTTCAATCCCCAATATCGCAAAAAAAAAAAAAAAAAAAAAAAAGAAGTAGCTGAGGCTGGCCGCGAACCTGGATCTTCCAGTCTCAGCCTCCCAAATGCTGGGATTACAAGCATGTGCCACCACACCCGGCTGAGAAATACATTTTAGATTGTGACCCACCATATGAAATACTTGCCATTTTGTAAACACAGGAAACACAAGTTTCATGGAACATGATTCACAGTGTGAGCGCAGCACTAAGGTACTTTGCTTTACTACTCTACCCCAGCCCTGCCCAGTGCTGGGACGCAAACCCAGAGCTTTGAGCATGCTAAGCAAATGCTATACCATTGAACTCACTGAACCACATCTCTAGTCCCTTGGATTTTTTTCTATGGGAGAGGGCACCAGGGGAAGCTAGTCATGACCCACAGCATTGATTTCTTTTTTGTGTGTGTGGTAGTGGGGATTGAATCCAGGGGCATTCTACCTCCGAGCTACATCCTCAGTCCTATTTTTATTCTTTATTTTGAAACAGGGTCTCACTTAGTTGCAGAGGGCTTCACTAAGTAGATGAGGCTGGCCGTGAACTTGGATCCTCCTGTCTCAGTCTCTCAAATACTGGGATTACAAGCGTGGGCCACCACGCCTGGCTCGCTATTTTATTTTTTGAAAGATAGTTTTGCTAGGTTAATGAGAGTATCACTATTTGCTGAGGCTGTCCTCGAACCTGGGATCTTTCTATCTCACCCTTCCAGGTGTTAGGATTATAGACATGTGCTACCAAATCTGATTTACAAGTTTGTTTGTTTGTTATAGCAAATAATACTAGAATATTGTCTCTAAGAAGGCAGAGCTCGCCGGGCGTGGTGGCGCATGCTTGTAATCCCAGCATTCGGGAGGCTGAGACCAGAGGATCCGGGTTCGAGGCCAGCCTCAGCTACCTAGTGAGGCACTCCGCAACTTAGTGAGACTCGGTTTCAAAATAAAGAATAAAAAATAGGGCTGGGGGTATAGCTTGGAGGTAGAATGCCCCTGAGTTCAATCCCCAGTACCGTAAAATAATAATAATAATAATAATAAGAAGAAGAAGAAGGCAGAGCTTTATGTCTTGTTCACTGATATATCACTCACCCGGTGAATACTGCCCAGCAAGAGTTGGTGCTCATGAAATATTTGGTCAATGAATTGGGCTCAGTAGGGTATGCCTGTAATTCTAGTACTTGGGAGGCTGAGTGCAGGTTTAAGGCTCCCTAGTACTTGAGAGGAGTATTGTAGGTTCTAGGCCAGTCTTAGCAACTTAGCAAGACCCTCAGCAACTTAGTGAGACCCTATTTCAAAAATTTTTTAAAAAGGCAAGCGAAGCCGGGCGTGGTGGTGCACGCTTGTAATCCCAGCATTCAGGAGGCTGAGACTGGAGGATCTGGGTTCGCGGCCAGCCTCAGTTACCTAGTGAGGCACTCCGCAACTTAGTGAGACTTGGTTTCAAAATAAAGAATAAAAAATAGGGCTGGGGGTGTAGCTTGGAGGTAGAATGCCCCTGAGTTCAATCCCCAGTACTGCAAAAAAACCCCCAAAAAAAGCCAAGCGTGGTATCGCATACTTGTAATCCCAGTACTTGGTAGGCTGAGACTGGGGGACCCAGGTTCGTGGCCAGCCTCAGCTACTTAGTGAGGCCCTCCGCAACTTAGTGAGACCCTGTTGCAGACTAAAGAATAAAAAATAGGACTGGGAGTATAGCTCGGAGATAGAATCCCCTGGGTTCAATCCCCAGTACTGCAAAATATAAATAAATAAATAAATAAATAAAAAATAAAATAGTGTGGGGATGTTGCCCTGGGTTCAATCCCCAGTATCACACAACATAATAAATAAATAAATAAATAAATAAATAAATAAATAAATAAATAAATAAATAAATGGCCGTGGGCATAGCCAAAAGGAAGAATGACCCTGGGTTCAGTCCCCAGGGTATGTATGTATGTGTATATCAAGGTATATATGTATAAAAAATATATATGTGTATATATTTGGTTGAGCCTGACACAGTGGCACACAACTGTTATCCTAATGCTTGGAAGGCTGAGACAGGAGAATCGCAGGTTTGAAGCCAGCCTCAGCAACTTAGCAAGACCCTGTTTCAAAAAATAAAAATAAAATAAAGGGCTGGGAATATAGCTTGGAGATAGGATGCTCCTGGACTCAATCTCCAGTCACTCACCCCCAAATTTTGTATACATACTTGGTAAATAGATCTAGATATAATGTTTCATAAAGATTTTCCAAACTGCGATGCACTTTTTTTTTTTAATTTTTTATATGTTTTTTGGTACTGAGGATTGAACTCAGGGGCATTCTACCTCTGAGTTACACCCCCAACTTTTAAAATTTTTTTCTTTTGAAAGAAGGTCTCACTAGGTTGCTGAGAGTCTCCTCTGAACCTGACACCCTCCTGTCTCAGCCTCGCAAGTGTTGGAATTACAGGCATGAACCACCATACCTGGCACCTGTATAGTGTGGAAGGTTATACATAGAGCTGGTGATCAGCATTCCTTATCAGATAGTCTAGAAGACCTTTAATCTTTTTTTTTTTCAATTTCAATTTTATTTCAATGATAAATACAGGAGTTAACAAACTACAATTAAAATGGAATCAGTCATGTTAACTCCACATAACTTAAAAATCATGCAATACTGCATGGTAAAAACAACAGTTTCATTCATATACAAAAAAGCATTTTGAGACTCAGATAGAAGACTTTTAATCTGAGATCAATTTTTTTTTGCGGAGCTGGGGATAGAACCCATGGGCATTCTACCTCTAAGCTACACCCTAGTCCTATTTTTTTATTCTTTATTTTGAAACAGGGTCTCACTAAGTTTCAGGGGCCTCACTAAGTAGCTGAGGCTGGCCGAGAACCCGGATCCTCCTGTCTCAGCCTCTCAAGTACTGGGATTACAAACCTGTACCACCACACCCAGCTCTTATTAATTTAAAAGTGTTGCTTTAAGTGAAGCAGTTAATGCCAGAAAGAAAGAACAAAGAGCCAGTGGGAGACAAAAGAAACCCTAATATGAATAGCAATATGGATCCTTTATTGAGTGCTTAACTGCTTCTTCGGGAGGGGGATGTTGTCTTTTAGCTAGACTTTAGCTCCTTTGTGAAGAAATTGAGATTTACAGGATTAAGTAAATTGCTCAAGGTTACATAGCTAGTAAGCAATTTTTTTTGGTGTACTAGGGATTGAACCCAGGTCGCTTTACCCCTGAGTTGCTGCTGCTCCTCTTCCTCCTCCTTTTCCTCTTCTTCTTTTCGTCCTCTTCCTCCTGCTCTTCTTCTTTTCTTCTTCTTCTTCCTCCTCTTCTTGCTCCTCCTCCTTCTTTTAATTTTTTTATTTTGAAATAAGGTCTCTATATTACCACACACTAGCCTAGAGTCTGCGATCTTCCTGTCTCAACCTCCAAATACTGGATTGTAAACTGGTATGTGAACCCAGGTCCAGTCTTTTTATCCCCCTGTACTGGGAACTGACTGCAGAGATGATCTTCCTCTGGGCTATAGCTTCCGGTCCCTTTTTTAATTTTTTAAAACAACTTGAATTTTATTTTTTATTTTTTTTTGTGTGTGAAACTGGGGATTGAACCCAGGGACATTTTACCTCTGAGTTACATCCCTAGCCCTATTTTTTATTCTTTATTTTGAAATAGAGTCTCACTAAGTTGCAGAGGGTCAGCTAAGTAGCTGAGGCTGCCTCAAACTCACAATCCTCTTGTTTCAGTCTCCCGAGTACTGGGATTACCAGGGAGTGCCACCATGCCTGTCTTTCAGTCCCTTTTATTTTGAGACAAAGTCTTGCTAAATTGCCAGGACTGGCCTGAAACTCATGATCCTCCTGCCTCAGCCTCCCAAATTGCTAGGATTATAGTGTGCAATATCATGCCCATTCTTATTTGTATTTTTTGTTTGTTTGTTTGTTTTGTGGTACTGGGGATTGAACTCAGGGACATTCTACCTGTCAGCTACATACTAAGCTATATTTTTTAATTTTTATTTTTGGAACAGGGTCTTCCTAGGTTGATGAGTCTCACTACTTGCTGAGGCTGTCCTTGAACCTGTGATCCTCTGGTCTCAGCCTACCCAAGTACTGGGAGTACAAGGGAGCATCACCACACCTGACTACGCCCAGTTTTAGATGGTCCCTTCTGATACGCTTTGTTTTTTCACTAAAGATGAGAGGTTCTTAATTAGAATACTTGATAAACCTATTGCATCAAGTGAAATTTCAGTATCTAATTAAGTAGCATGTATTAACTACTGTGTCTTCTTTTACTATTGCTTGGCATTGAAAAGCTTTTCAAGAGTTCCTGTAGCTGGGTGTGGTAGTAAGGGAACTATAATCCCAGTAATTGAGATCTGAGACTGGAGGATCTAAGGTTCAAGGCCAGCCTTAGCAATTTAGCAAGCCTGTTTCAAGATAAAAATAAAGCTGGGTGTAGTGGTACAAATTTGTAAGCCTTGTACTTAGGATACTGAGACAGGAGTATCACAGGTTCGCAGTCAGCCTCAGCAACTTTGTGAAGCCCTCTCTAATTTAGTGAGACCCTGTTTCCAAATAAAAAATAAAATAGGGCCGGGGTGTGTCTCAGAGGTAGAATGCCCCTGGGTTCAATCCTCAGTAACAACAACAACAAAAAAAAAGGTAGGGGAAAGCTGGGGGTAGCTTGGAGGTAGAAGTGCTTCTGGGAAATCAGAAAAAAAGAGCTTCCTTTTGTTGAGGGGCAGGGGAGAGAGAGAGAGAGAGAGAGAATATGAATTCAGAGCGACTTCATGGAGGCGAGAGCTTTTGCTAAAGGCTTTGAAAGGATAAACAGAATTTGAACATCAGAGTTGAGAAAAGAGCAAAATTCCTGCTCAGGTATAAATGAATGCGTGTGTGTTTAGCTGCGGTCTTTACTGCGCGGCAGAGCCTCAATCTGATATGATTGTCACCAGACCCTTGGGATACATCCAGGACTAAAATAGTTTCTGTTATGCAGTAGGACTGAAGTCCATAGAGTTCTGAGGAAAATCACCTGTAGTTCCAGCCAGGGCTGTTTATCTTGACTTTCTGGGCTGATTAAATTTATTAACAGCTTATCAGGATGCCTGAACACATAGAGAGTTTTAGAAAGAGCACTGAGTGAAAATGAGTCTAGTCTTATACTACCTTCTCCCCCCACCCCACTCCAGTACTGGGGATCAAGCCCAGAACACTCTATCACTGAGATACATCCCCAGGTCCTTTATATTTTTTATTTTGAGACAGGGTCTCACTAAATTATGGAAGTTGACCTTGAACGTGTGATCCTTCTGCCTCAGCCTCCAGAGTAGCTGGGGTAACAGATGTGCGCCACCACACCTAGCATCTTGGAGCTTTTCAGCCTCTAGTCTTGAGTTGCACTGAGAGTACTGTATTGCGGCTTCTCTGCCACTTACCCTGTGTTCTGGCAAACTCATAATGACTGACAAAAGCTATACCTGAACAGTACTTTGTTACAAAGTAATAAAGGAAGGACATCATACTGGAGGTGGCCCAGGCATGTAATCTCAGTCTTTGGGAGGCTGAGACAAGCAGGATGGCAGGTTTCAGGCCAGCCTCAGCTACTTAGCAAGACCCTGTTTCAAATTAATAAGTAATAAATAATAAATTGAACCCAAGGACATTCTACCTCTGAGCTTCACCCCCAGTCCTATTTTATTTTGAAACAGAGTCTCACTGGGTTGATGAGAGTATCACTACTTGCTGAAGCTGTCCTCTTACCTGTGACCTTCCTGTCTCAGCCTCTCAAGTACTGGGATTACAAGCATGCACGACCAAACCAGGCTCAAAATGCATTTTTTTTGCGGTATTGAACTCAGGGGCATTCTACCTCTGAGCTACACCCCCAGCCCCATTTTTTTTTTTTTTTTTCAGTACTGGGGATTGAACTCAGGGGCATTCTACCTCCGAGCTGTACCCCCAGCCCTATTTTTTATTCTTTATTTTGAAACAGGGTCTCACTAAATTGCGGAGTGCCTCACTAGGGATCTGAGGCTGCCCGAGAACCTGGATCCTCCGGTCTCCGCTTCCCAAATGCTGGGATTACAAGTGTGTGCCACCACGCCCAGCTCAAAATGCATTTTTAAGGCAGATTGAGGTGTCTCCAAGCCACCACTCCTGGCTTATGTTGATTCTTTGTGTTCATTTTTGGACAGGTTTTGTTGTTATGTCTTCAAGTTTATTTTATTTTTTCCCCTTAAACAATCCCTAACCTGTCATTAATTCTATCCAGCACATTTTTCTTTTCTATTATTATTATTATTATTATTATTATTATTATTATTATTTTTGCAGTACTGGGGATTGAACTCAGGGGCATTGTATCTCTGAGCTACACCCCCAGCCCTATTTTTTATTCTTTATTTTGAAACAAGGTCTCACTAAGTTGTGGAGGGCCTCACTAAGCAGCTGAGGCTGGCCTCAAACCCAGATCCTCCTGTCTCGCTTCCCAAATACTGAGATTATGAGCATGTGCATTCCCAAATACTGAGATTATGAGCACACCCTGTGCATTTCTCATTTTATTTTATTGCGGTACTGGGGATTGAACCCAGAGGCATTCTACCTCCGAGCTACACCCCCAACCCTATTTTTTATTCTTTATTTTTGAAACAGGGTCTAACTAAGTTGCAGAGTCTCACTAAGTAGCTGAGGCTGGCCGCAAACCTGGATCCTCCTGTCTCAGCCTCCCAAGTACTGGGATTACAAGTGTGCGCCACCATGCCCAGCTCACATTTCTCATTTTAGATGTAGTTTTTAATTTCTAGATGTTTATTTGTTTATAATAGCTTCTAATTTTTCTAGTTAACATTTTCAGTATTTCTTCTAGCCCTTTAAATATGTGAAATGAAGTTATACTTCTTTTGATGTTCTTATCTAAGAATTCTTTTTTTTTTTTTTTTTCTTTTTGCGGTACTGGGGATTGAACTCAGGGGCATTCTACCTCCGAGCTAACCCCCAGCCCTATTTTTTATTCTTTATTTTGAAACCGAGTCTCACTAAGTTGCGGAGTGCCTCACTAGGTAGCTGAGGCTGGCCGCGAACCCGGATCCTCTGGTCTCAGCCTCCCGAATGCTGGGATTACAAGTGTGCGCCACCACACCTGGCTTATCTAAGAATTCTAACATCTAAAGTCCGGCATGGTGGCCCACACTTGTAATTCCAGTATTTGGGAGGCTGATACAGGAGGATCCGGGTTTGCGGCCAGCCTCAGCTACTTAGTGAGGCCCTTCTCAGCTTAGTGAGACCCTGTTCCAAAATAAAGAATAAAAAAAAATAGAACTGAGGACGTAGCCCAGAGGTAGAATACCCCTGGGTTCAATTCCCTGTACCAAAAAACAAAAAAGAATTCTAACATCTATATTAGTTTTGGGCTGATTTTGGTTGGTTGATGTTTTCCTCATTTTGATATACCCTTGAACATAAAACCTTCATATTTAACATAATAATGTTAATATTACTCAGTATCTCTGTGTGTGTGTGTGTGTGTGTGTGCGCGTGTGTGTGTATCTGTGTGTGTATACGCTTGTTGCTGGGGATCAAACCCAGGATGTTGTTTATGCCAGGCAAGTACTCTACCCTAGCCTGAGCTATACCCTAGCCTGTTTAAGTCTCTTTCAAATAATAAAGGGACCCTACAACACTTGAACTTCAGTTCTTTCCTTCCATTATACATGTTAGTACTGTCATGTATTTTTGTTCCACTTTAATTGTTAGTTAGACATTATTATTTTTTTATTTTTATTTTTTATTTTTGCAATACTAGAGATTGAGTCCAGGAGCATTCTACAGCCCTATTTTTGTTCTTTTTTATTTTTATTTTTTTTTTTTGCAGTACTGGGGATTGAACTCAGGGGCATTCTACCTCCAAGCTACACCCCCAGCCCTATTTTTTATTCTTTATTTTGAAACAGGGTCTTTGAGGAGTGCCTCACTAGGTAGCTGAGGCTGGCCACGAACCTGGATCTTCCGGTCTCAGCCTCCCAAATGCTAGGATTACAAGCATTCACCACCACGCCTGGCTCTATTTTTATTCTTTATTTTGAAACAGGGTCTCACTAAGTTGCAGAGGGCCTCACTAACTAGCTAAGGTTGACCTCGAACCTGGATCATCCTGTCTCAGCCTCCGTAGTACTGGGATTACAAGTGTAAGCCACTACCCCAGGCTAGATAGCATCATTCATTATTTTTTTTTTTGGTATAATCAAATACTCTTTTGGATTACCTGCATATTTACCAATTTTTTTGTTAGTCATTTTTCCTTTGTATTCTGCTCAAAATTTTGAATTTGACCTTTTCCTGTGATATATATGTTAAGTAATCCTTTAAAAGCCGGGCATGGTGGCTCATGCTTGTAATCCCAGTACTTGGGAGGCTGAGACTGGAGGATCCAGGTTTGCAGCCAGCCTCAGCTACCTAGTGAGGCATTCTGAAATTTAGTGAGACCCTGTTTCAAAATAAAGAATAAAAAATAGGGCTGGGGATGTAGCTTGGAGGTAGAATGCCTCTGAGTTCAATTCCCAGTACGGAAAAAAAATATCCTTTAAAAATATGATTTCTTTGAAATAAATGGCCTCAGTGAGTGTTTGTCTAATAAATATGTCTTCACTTTGTTCTTTCTTTTTTCTTTTTCTTTCGGTACTGGGGATTGAACTCAGGGGCATTCTACCTCCGAGCTATACCCCCAGCCCTATTTTTTATTCTTTATTTTGAAACCGAGTCTCACTAAGTTGCTGAGTGCCTCACTAGGTAGCTGAGGCTGGCGGCGAACCTGGATCCTCCGGTCTCAGCCTCCCAAATGCTGGGATTACAAGCGTGCGTCACCACACCCGGCCAACTTTGTTCTTCCTTAGAGCATAATTTGGCTGACTATAGAATTCTGTGTACATAGATATTTTTCCATCTTCTTCTCTTTTTTTTTTTTTTGGTACTAGGGATTGAACTCAAAGGCCTTCAAGCTACACCCCCAGCCCAATTTTTTTTTTTGCGGTACTGGGGATTGAACTCAGGGGCGTTCTACCTCCGAGCTATACCCCCAGACCTATTTTTTATTCTTTATTTTGAAACCGAGTCTCACTAAGTTGCAGAGGGCCTCACTAAGTAGCTGAGGCTGGCCAAGAACCCGGATCCTCCAGTCTCAGCCTCCCAAATGCTGGGATTACAAGCGTGCGCCACCACGCCCAGCTTCCCCCAGCCCAATTTTATTTTATTTTATTTTTTAAAATTTTTGGGTGTGGTACTAGGGTTTGAACCCAGGGGCATTCTACCTCTGAGGTACATCCTGAGCCCTATTTTTTATTCTTTATTTTTATTTATTTATTTGCTTATTTATTGTGATACTGGACATAGAACCTGGGGGCATTCTACCTCCGAGCTACAGCCCCAGCCCTATTTTTTATTCTTTATTTTGAAACAGTGTCTCACTAAGTTTCGGAGGGCCTCACTAAGCAGCTGAGGCTGACTTCGAACCAGAAACCTCCAGTCTCAGCCTCCCAAATGCTGGGATTACAAGGGTGTGCCACCTCACCTGGCTCTAAATAGTATTTTTTAGCCTGAGCCCTTATGAGCTATTTGAATAGAGGCTGTTTATTCTGTTTCCTCTCTAGAATGCATATTGAGTTTGTGAGTGTGTGTGTGTGTGTGTGTGTGTGTGTGTGTGTGTGTGTGTGTGTGCAGCCCCCCTTTTGCTAATGTATCTTCATTTCTGGGTGAAATGAAAGCTCACGTAGAGCTGTGGTCATTCCTGTGTCAAAGTTGCAACAACTGTGGTCACTGAGCAATTACTACGGCAATCTGACTGGTCCTAAAGGGACAGTAGTGTTAGACCACGATCTAAAGTCATCTGTGGAAGGGAATGAGGTAAGGTTTCAAACTGTAATGCAGTTTTATTGTGTGACAGTACTTAACCAAAAGAAGTAAATTTGCAAACAAATAACTTATTCTACAGCAGGATAGAAGTCCTAGAAAACATTTAAATGCTGTATTTAGCCGGGTGTGGTGGCACAAGCTTGTAATCCCAGTACTTGGGAGGCTGAAACAGGAGGATCCAGGTTCACGGCCAGCCTCAGCTACTTAGTAAGGCCCTCTGCAACTTAGTGAGACTCTATTCCTAAAGAATAAAAAATAGGACTGGGGGGTGTAGCTCAGAGGTAGAATGGCCCTGGGTTCAATTCCCAGTACCGCAAAAATGAAACAAAAAAACTGTATTTATTTTTCAACTCAGTTGCATTTTCTTTTTTTGTTTTGTGGTACTGGGGATTGAACTCAGGGGCAGTCTACCTCCGAGCTATACCCCCAGCCCTATTTTTTATTCTTTACTTTGAAACAGGGTCTCTCTAAATTGCACAGTGCCTCACTAGGTAGTTGAGTCTGGCCGCGAACCTGGATCCTCTGGTCTCAGCCTCCTGAATGCTGGGATTACAAGCGTGCACCACCACGCCCAGCTGAGTTGCATTTTCTTTTTTTTTTTTTTGCAGTACTGGGGATTGAACTCAGGGGCAGTCTACCTCAGAGGTATACCCCCAGCCCTATTTTTTATTCTTTATTTTGAAACGGCGTCTCACTAAGTTGCGGAGTGCCTCACTAGGTAGCTGAGACTGGCCGCGAACCCCGATCCTCCGGTCTCAGCCTCCCAAATGCTGGGATTACAAGCGTGTGCCACCACGCCCAGCTTCCTTGAGTTGCATTTTCTTTTTTTTTTTTTTTTTTTTTTGGCGGTACTGGGGATTGAACTCAGGGGCATTCTACCTTCGAGCTATACCCCCAGCCCTATTTTTTATTCTTTATTTTGAAACTGAGTCTCACTAAGTTGCGGAGTGCCTCACTAGGTAGCTGAGGCTGGCCACGAACCCAGATCCTCCGGTCTCAGCCTCCCGAATGCTGGGATTACAGTTGTATTTATTTGTTTTTTGTGGAACTAGGGATTGAACCCAGGAGCATCCTATCTCTAAACTATACCCCAGCTCTTTTTTTTTTTTTTTTTTTTGTGGTACTGGGAATTGAACCCAGGGGCATTCTACCTCGGAGCTATACCTCCAGCCCTAATTTTAATTCTTTATTTTGAAACAGTGTCTCACTAAGTTGCCGAGTGCCTCACTAGGTAGCTGAGGCTGGCTGCGGAACCGGATCCTCTGGTCTCAGCCTCCCAAATGCTGGTATTACAAGCGTGTGCCACCACGCTGGGCTCCTACACCAGCCCTTTTTATTTTTATATTTTGAAACAGGGTCTTGCTAGGTTGCTGTAAGTCTTGCTAAATTGATTAGGCTGACCTCAAACTTGCAATCCTCCTGTCTCATCCTCCCAAGTACTGGGATTATAGGTAGGTACCACCACACCCAGTTTGACAGTTTTATTTTATTTTATTTTGTGGCAATGAGGATTGAACCCAAGGGCATTCTACCTTGGAGCTACACCCCCAGACCTATTTTTTATTCTTTATTTTGAAACATGGTCTCACTAAATTGCAGAAGGTCTCACTAAGTAGCTTAGGCTAGCAGCTAACCTGAGATCCACCTGTCTCAGCCTCCCAAGTACTGGGATTATAAGCATGCACCATCACACACAGCCCAGTTTTATTTTTATTTATTTATTTATTTATTTATTTATTTATTTATTTGTTTTTTCGGTACTGGGGATTGAACTCAGGGGCATTCTACCTCTGAGCTACACCCTCAGCCCTATTTTTTATTCTTTATTTTGAAACCGAGTCTCACTAAGTTGCGGAGTGCCTCACTAGGTAGCTGAGGCCTGGAACCCGGATCCTCTGGTCTCAGCCTCCCGAATGCTGGGATTACAAGTGTGCGCCACTATGCCCGGCTCCAGTTTTATTTTAATAATTAAATATTGTTAGAGTTCTATGAAATAACATAGATGACTCTAATTCCTATGGACAAGTAAAATGGTGTGTGAGTGTGTATATGTGTGTGTGTGTGTTTAGAATCATCACATTCTTTTTTTTTTTTTGTGGTACTGGGGGTTGAACTCAGGGGCATTCTACCTCCGAGTTACACCCCCAGCCCTATTTTTTATTCTTTATTTTGAAACCGAGTCTCACTAAGTTTCGGAGTGCCTCACTAGGTAGCTGAGGTTGGCCGCGAACCCGGATCCTCTGGTCTCAGCCTCCCGAATGCTGGGATTACAAGTGTGCACCACCAAGCCCGGCTGTTTCATCATATTCTTTTGAACTGGTATTAAATAAAGATGTTACCTCTAGCTGGGCATGGTGGCTAATTTAGCAATTTAGTAATACACTGTTTTAAAATAAAAAAATAAAAAAGGGCTGGTGGTGTAGCTCAGAGGTAGCATGCTCCTGGGTTCGATCTCCAGTAACATACATACACACACACACACATACATAAAGATGTTACTTCTTTCTTAACATGAGAGCCTAAAATATGTATTAGGTGATTAATTGAAACTGACTGTTATTGTTGTTGTTGTTATTATTATTATTTTTGTTTTGTTTTTTTGCGGTACTGGGGATTGAACTCAGGGGCATTCTACCTCTGAGCTACACTCCCAGCCCTATTTTTTATTCTTTATTTTGAAACCAGGTCTCACTAGGTTTCGGAGTGCCTCACTAGTTAGCTGAGGCTGGCTGCGAGCCCGGATCCTCAGGTCTCAGCCTCCCAAATGCTGGGATTACAAGCGTGCGCCACCACACCCAGCTGTTGTTATTGTTGTTGTTGTTGTTATTATTATTATTATTATTATTATTTATTTATTTATTTATTTTTAAACTGGAGATTGAACCCGGATACTTCCACTTGTTAAGCATATCTTCTACCACTGAGCTCCTTCTCCAGCCTCCAGATGATGATTGATGATGATGATTATTATTGTTATTTTTGTGTGGTAGTGGGGATTGAACTCAAGGTCGTTCTACCTCTGAGTTATACCCTCAGCCCTATTTCATTTATTATTCTGAAACCGGGTCTCAATAAGTTGCTTAGGCTTCTGAAAACTTGCAATCCTCTTGTCTCAGCTTCCCAAATACTGGAATTACAGGTGTGTACCACCATGCCCCGTTCAACCAACCCCCAACTGGGCAGGGTGGCACAGGCCTATAATCCTAGCTATGAGGGAGGCTGAGGCAAGAAGAGCAGAAGCCCGAAGCTAGACTGGGCAAATTAGTAAGACTCTGCCTCAAAAAAA
>PVLC010012329.1:15236-44687 GCA_004027655.1 Graphiurus murinus
TACTGGGGATGGAACTCAGAGGCATTCTACCTCCGAGCTATACCCCCAGCCCTATTTTTTCTATTCTTTATTTTGAAACCGGGTCTCACTCAGTTGCGGAATGCCTCACTAGGTAGCTGAGGCTGGCCGCGAACCCGGATCCTCCGGTCTCAGCCTCCCAAATGCTGGGATTATAAGCGTGCGCCACCACGCCCGGCTTCAAAAAATTTAAAAAAGGCTGGGATGTTGCTCAGTGGTAGAGTAATTGCCTTGCATGTGCAAGGCCCTGGGTGTGTCAGAAATAAACTTGTGTGGCGTTGTAAGAAAACATACATATTTGAAAGTAGCTGGAAAGATGAATTTTACTTTTTGTAAAAAGGGATCCTCAGGGCATGGTGGCACATGCTTGTAATCCCAGCATTTGGGAGGCTGAGACTGAAAGATCCGGGTTCTCGGCCAGCCTCAGCTACCTAGTGAGGCACTCCGCAACTTAGTGAGACTCGGTTTCAAAATAAAGAATAAAAAATAGGTCTGGGGGTATAGCTCGGAGGTAGAATGCCCCTGAGTTCAATCCCCAGTACCGAAAGAAAAAATAAATAAAAAAAATAAAAAGGGATCCTGCCACCAGTAAACCAAGTGTGCAGAAACAGCATGTGGGAAAACTGCTGTGCATTTTATTTTCATTGCGGAGGCTTCTGTGCTGTGCTCCTGTGCTCCTGTGCTCCTATTGGTGGCTTCACAATCTTTACGTCATTGGCTGAAGGGGATGCCAAGGGAGGGGTTGGCACTCACAATTTCCAGGAAATGCTATCTTACAAAACTACAAGCACACATAAGGTAAAATGGCAGTTTTACAAAATGGAGCCCAAGTCAAGCTACTCCTTTGGTAGAAAAGATCCAATTATATTCTCATAGGTGGAATCTTACAGTACTCCACCCTTGCTCCCCTCCAAAAAGAGAAAGGAGACAAGGTACTTAGCAGCAGGATATGTGTTTTATCCCCTCCCCTTCAGAAAGGTAATGGATTTGAACTGATTCTGTGTGTGTGTGTGTGTGTGTGTGTGTGTGTGTGTGTGTGTAAGGGGGTGCTACACCTCTGAACTACACCCTAGTCCTTTTTATTTTTTTGTTTTGAAACAGGGTCTCACTAGGTTGCTGAGGGTCTTGCTAAATTGCCAAGGCTGGCCTGGACCTTGCAATCCTCCTGTTTCAGCCTCCCAAGTACTGGGCACCACGCACAGCTGAGCTGATCTACCTTCTCTTAGCTTGCTCCCTTGCATTGTTCAACTGTGAGGTTTTTGGCTGGGTTAGTGCAGAACTGGAAGCTGTTGAATACCGTGCTTTTTTTTCTTTTTCTTTTTTTGTGTGTGGTACTGGGGATTGAACTCAGGGGCATTCTACCTCCAAGCTATACCCCCCAGCCCTATTTTTTATTCTTTATTTTGAAACAGGGTCTTACTAAGTTGCAGAGTGCCTCACTAGGTAGCTGAGGCTGACTGCAAACTCAGATCCTCCAGTCTCAGCCTCCTAAATGCTGGGATTACAAGCCGGGCTCCCTGCTTTTTTTTTTTCAAAACTGCTTTTGTTCTTTGGTCTTCATCCTTCCATTCTTTTTGTGTGTGTGTGTGTGTGTGGTACTGGGGATTGAACCCAGGAGCATTCTACCTCCGAGCTACGGCCCCAGCCCTATTTTTTTATTCTTTATTTTGAAACAGGGTCTCACTAAGTTTTGGAGGGCCTCACTAAGCAGCTGAGGCTGGCCTCGAACCTGGATCCTCCAGTCTCAGCCTCCCGAATGCAGGGATTACAAACGTGCCCACACTTCCATTCTTTATTTTTTTTTTTTTTTCTTTTTTTGCGGTACTAGGGATTGAACCCAGGGGCATTCTACCTCGGAGTCACACCCCCAGCCGTATCCTATTTTTTATTCTTTTATTTTGAAACTGAGTCTCACTAAGTTGCGGAGTGCCTCACTAGGTAGCCAAGGCTGGCCGCGAACCCGGATCCTCAGGTCTCAGCCTCCCAAATGCTGGGATTACAAGCAGCGCGCGCCACCACGCCCGTCCCCATTCTTTCAACGTGTTCTGAACCTCTCCTCCATGCCGGGCACCTTGGTAGTGGCGAGGCGCCTTACTGAAATAGCCGGCCAGACCTCCCTTGGGGAGCTTCTGGTCTTGGACAATTTTTCCCTTCTTTTCTGCCGTGTTTGTACTTTACTGACTCTGTCTAGCTCTAACCTTTCTCTTCTTCACCTTTTGTCTTTCTTTCCCTCCCTTTCTTCCTTTCTCTGTCAGGAGATTACTAAAGGACTTCTTCAAGCTTGTCTCGCCCGGTGGACGAGAGCCCATTCTCTGTGTTTCCCTCTTTTCCCATGGGAATTCGGGGACATTCATGGCTTCGGGCCGAGTGAGCTGTGTGTGTATCTCCTCTGAGGGGGACTGGCTGCAGCAGGTAGGAGTATTATTTCCTCCACCTTTGTGGACCCCTCTTCTTCTGCCTTTTATCCTACTGCCAAACTCCGTGTTGCTGAGGCTGTCCTCAAACCTGTGATCCTCCTGTCTCAGCCTCCTAAGTACTGGGATTACAGGCATGGCAGAACCATATCTGGCTACTTATTTATTGTGATACTGAAGATTGAACCCAGAGACATTCTATCTCTAAGCTACACCCCCAGCCCTATTTTTTATTTGGAAACAAGGTCTCACGAAGTTGCAGAGGGCTTCACAAGATTGCTGAGGCTGACTGGGAACTTGGAATCCTCCTGTCTCAGCCTCCCACATACTGGGATTACAAGCATGTGCCACCACATGGCTTATTTTTTATTTTGAAACAGAGTCTTGCTAAGTTGCTGAGGATCTTGATAAATTGCTGAGGTTGACTTCGAGCCTGTGATCCTCCTGTCTCAGCTTTCTGAGTATTGGGATTACAGGTATGTACTACCATGCCCAGCTACAAACTATTTTTTAAAAATTGGTTTTTATATTAATGTATTTAAATTTATCTCCAGTTTGATTCTACTGATCACCTCACTAGCTGAGTATTTTCATTTTTGTTGAGTTTCCCACGGTGAATATTACTGCATTTTCCAGCACTATTTAAGGGGTGGGCAAAGAAGAGGAAAGAAACCCTAAAATAAATTCATATATGGTTATTGCTGTTTTCTTTTCTTTTTGTGGTACTGGGGATTGAACTCAGGGGCATTCTACCTCTGAGCTATAACCCCAGCCCTATTTTTTTATTCTTTATTTTGAAACAGGGTCTCACTAAGTTGCGGAGGGCCTCACTAAGTAGCTGAGGCTGGCTGAGAACCCGGATCCTCCAGTCTCAGCCTCCCAAATGTTGGGATTACAAGCGTGCGCCACCACGCCCAGCTTTTATTCTTTATTTTGAAACAGGATCTCACTAAGTTGGGGAGGGCCTCACTAAGTAACTTAGGCTTGCAACAAACCTAGACCCTGCAGACTCAGCCTCCCAAGTACTGGTATTACAAGCATGCGCCACCATGTCCAGATGGCTATTGTTTTCTGATGCAGAAAATGAGTGCAATTAGAGTCACAAGTGAAAATAGACAAGGATAAGCAAGCTGGGTTCATCTAAATGCAGAGGTATTGAGAGAGAGAGAGAGAGAGAGAGAGAGAGAGAGAGAGAGAGAGAGAGAGAGAGAGAAGTGCTGGGGTTGAACCCAGGGCCTCGTGCATGCCAATAGCCCTGAAAGAGTTCTTCTGATCCAACACTGGCTCTTTAAATTTGAAGATCAGTAATGTCAAGTGACTTGCTGACAATCACATAGCAAGTTAATGACAGAACTAAGGCTCTATCCTGGCCTTAATTTTATTTCCTTTCTACTAAGCAGGATATAGTAAGTAGGGTATGAGAGTAATTATCATGTGTGTGTGTGTGTGTGTGTGTGTGTGTGTGTGTGTGTGTGTGTGTGTGTGTGTTACTGGGGATTGAAACCAGAAGCATTCTACCTCCAAGGTACACTCCAGCCCCTTTTTTTTTTTTTTTTTTTTTTTTTTTTGCGGTACTGGGGATTGAACTCAGGGGCATTCTACCTCTGAGCTATACCCCCAGCCCTATTTTTTATTCTTTATTTTGAAACCGAGTCTCACTAAGTTGCGGAGTGCCTCACTAGGTAGCTGAAGCTGGCCGTGAACCCGGATCCTCCGGTCTCAGCCTCCCGAATGCTGGGATTATAAGCGTGCACCACCACGCCCGGCTCCAGCCCTTTTTATTTTTATTTTGAAACAGAGTCTCATTAAGTTGCTGAGGTTGGCTGATTATGGTTGACTAACTTATGATCCTCCTGTCTCAGCCGGCCCGAGTACTGAGATTACACGTGAGTGCTGCCATGCCCATTGCAATTATTGTATGTGTGTGTGTGTTACTGGGAATTGGACCTAGGGGCATTCTACCTTCAAGCTTCACCCCAAGTCTATTCTATTTTTATTTTGAAACAGAGTCTCACTAAATTAATGAGAATCTCACTACTTGCTAAGGCTGACATCAAACCTGTGATCCTCCTGTCTCAGCCTCCAAGATTGGAATTATAAGCATGTATCACCACACCTGGCTTGTAATGATCTTTTGCTATATATGGACATAGCAACCTCAGGGCAGAGGAGCATGATGTGAATAAGGAATCAGAACCTCAAGTTCATCCACTTATTTATTTAATTAATTTTTATGTGAGATGGCTTAGTATAGAGTTTAATCTCAGTTCTAAGGAAATCATTGGTTTCTGACTTTCTACCCCGTGGAAAGCCTAGAGATGATTGGTTCTTGGCTCCCCCGGGAGTGGGGGTGGTTTTATGGGAGATAAAACCATGTGCCAGCCTGGAGATGGCCAAGGTCCTTTGCCTCCTTGGTGCTTGTGGCCTGGCACATCCCTTCTCACACTGTAGCCGGGTTGGTTTTGAGGGACCAGTGGATATGGCAGAAATCATGGTTCGTGACTTCTGAGGCTAGCTAGTAGCACACGCTGTGACTTCTGCCCCTGCTCCCTTGGATCCCTCCCTCGGATGGAAGCCAGCTGCCAGGTCATGAGGACACTCAGCTTGAAGAGAAGTCCATGTGACGAAGAACTGAGATCTTCTTCCAACAGCTGGTGTGGACTTGTGAGCTTCTGCTGAGAGCCGCGTGGTGCAAGTCAACCAGCCTCCCGAAGCAGATTCTCTAGCTTCCTTTTTTTTTTTTTTTTTTCTTTTGTGGCTCTGGGGATGGAACCCTGGGGCTGGGGTGGAGGGTGTCCTACCTCTGAGATGTACCCCAACCCTATTTATTTAAAAAATTTTTGGTACTGGGGATTGAACCTGGGTATGTTCTACTTCTGAACTACACTCCCAGACCTATTTTATTTTGTATTTTGAAACAGGGTCTCACTAAGTTGCAGAGTGCCTCACTAAATTGCTGAAACTGAGCTCTAATCTGCAATCCTCCTGTCTTGGCCTCTCAAGTACTGGGATTGCAGGTGATTGTAGGCTCCAGCTTTACCTTTGGCCAGTCCCCTGGTCAAACCTGCAGGCGATGACAGCACCAGCTGATTGACAGCCACCTCATGAGGGACCCTGAGCCAGCACCACTCACCTTAGCTACTCTCAGATTCCCACCCATAGAAACCAGGTGAGATAATTAATGTTTTAGGCTGCTACATTTTGGGGATAATTTTATGCAGCAACAGATACCAAATACAATTGACATAGTATGGTATGGTGGCACAAGACTGTAACCCTAGTACTTTGAAGGCTGAAATAGGAGGATCACAGGTTTGAGGCCAATGCACAACATGGTAACTTAGTAAGACCCTGTTTCAAAATAAAAAATAAAAAAAGGGCTGGGGGTGTAGCTCAGAAGTAGAATGATCCTAGGTTCAATCCCTAGTACCAAAAATAAGATGAAATAAAATAAATTGGCAAAACATTCTCAATTTAAAAGCAACAACAAGCTGAGCATGGTGGCTTGTGCTTGTAATCCCAGTATTTGGGAGACTGAGAGAAGAGGATTACAGGTTCGAGGCCAGCCTCAGCTACTTAGTGAGACCCTGTTTTCTTTTTTTTTTTTTTTTTTTGGTACTGGGGATTGAACTCAGGGGCATTCTACCTCCGAACTACAGCCCCAGCCCTATTTTTTATTCTTTATTTTGAAACCGAGTCTCACTAAGTTGCGGAGTGCCTCACTAGGTAGCTGAGGCTGGCCACGAACCCGGATCCTGCGGTCTCAGCCTCCTGAATGCTGGGATTACAAGCGTGCACCACCATGCCTGTCTCGAGACCCTGTTTCAAAATAAAATAGAAAAAAAAAAAAAAGGAGAAAGAAAGTTTTGATTTGAGCAAACTTTTTATTTCTTTATTTTTTGTGTGGTACTGGGGATTGAACTCAGGGACATTCTACCTCCGAGCTACACCCCTAGTCCTATTTTTTATTCTTTATTTTGAAATGGTGTCTCACTAAGTTGTGGAGAATCTCACTAAATAGCTGAGGCTGGTTGAGAACCCAGATCATTTGGTCTCAGCCTCCCAAGTACTGGGATTACAAGGGTGCGCCACCACGCCCAGATGAGCAAACTTTTATTTAAGGAGTTTTCTTTTCTTTTTTGTTTGTTTATTTTTGCACTGGAGATTGAACCCGAGAACATTCTATCTTCAAGCTCTATCCCCATCCCTTTTTATTTTTTATTTTGAAACAGCATCTTGCTAAGTTGTTGGGGATCTCACTAAGTTGCTGAGCCTGGCTATGAACCTGCGATCTTCTCAGTCTCCCAAGTTCTGGGATGACAGGTGTGTACCACTACACCCTGTAACGGTGTAGGATTCTTTCTTTCTTTTTTTGAGGTACTGGGAATGGAACCCAGGGGCCTTCTACTTCTGGGCTACCCTCCCAGCCCTGTTTTATATTTTATTTGAAAACAGGGTCTCACTAAGTTGCTAAGAGCCTCACTAACTTTCTGAGGCTGGCCTCAAACCCAGATCCTCTGGTCTCAGCCTCCCAAATGCTGGGATTACAAGCATGGGCCACCACGCCCAGCTTGGGTGTAGGATTCTTTAAAAAAAAAGTATGAAAGAATTTTTCTTCTTCGTAATCTTTCACACATTTCTAGCTAGTAGTCAGAATAGTGTAGCAATGTGCTGATTTTTTTTTGCAGTACTGGGGATGGAACCTGGGGGCATTCTACCTCGGAGCTACAGCCCCAGCCCTATTTTTTTATTCTTTATTTTGAAACAGGGTCTCACTAAGTTGCAGAGGGCCTCACTAAGCAGCTGAGGCTGGCCACGAACCCGGATCCTCCAGTCTCAGCCTCCCAAATATGGATTAGAAGCGTGGGCCACCATGCCCGGCTTTTTTTTTTTATTATTATTATTTTTTTATGGTACTGGAAATGGAACCCAGGGACCTTCTACCTCCAGGCTACACCCCCAGCCCTGTTTTATATTTTATTTGAAAACAGGGTCTCACTAAATTTCTGAGAGCCTCACTAAGTTGCTGAGGCTGGCTTCGAACCTTCAATCTTTCTGTCTCAGCCTCTCAAGTACTGGGATTACAAGCATGTACCACCATGCCTAGCTTGCTGATTTGATTTTTTTTTTTTTTTTTTTTTTTGCGGTACTGGGGATTGAATTCAGGGGCACTCTACCTCCGAGCTACACCCCCAGCCCTATTTTTTATTCTTTACTTTGAAACAGGGTCTCACTAAGTTGCGGAATGCCTCACTAGGTAGTTGAGGCTGGCCGTGAACCCGAATCCTCCGGTCTCAGCCTCCCAAATGCTGGGATTACAAGCGTGTGACACCGGGTGTGGCTACAATTTGATTTTAAGGAAGGATTGTACCTGTGGATATATTAAGTGGAATCTGGAATTTAATTCAGTCAGTTTGAACAAACAAGTTTCAGACAAGTTAGAGAGCCAAGAAAACTTCTAACAATCTTTCGTGAAGGAGGCAGTATGAATGAACAGGCCTTTTATAGCTTCATTTTGAGCTCTGCCACCAACTGAAGGTCAGCAAGCCCTTGGAAGAGGCTGGTCCTGTGGGATGGAGGGGGGTTGTGGGGGGAGGGGAAGAGGGGACTGGAACCAGAGAATAGAGAGAGAAAGAGAAGGAAAAGGGAGAACTAGTGATGGCCAGCCAGGGTGGCTCAGAGCTTCGCAAACTCGGCCTGGGTCCCAGTGAGGCAGGACCAGCAGCACCTTTGTGTTTTGGGTCAGAAAACTGAAGATAATAGCTAGGCATGGTGGTGGCACGCTTGTAATCCCAGTATTTGGGAGGTTGAGACAGGAGGATCGAAGGTTCGAGGACAGCTTCAGGAGTTTAGTGAGGCTCTCAGCAACCTAGTGAGACCCTATTTCCAAATAAGAAATAAAAAAATTGGTCTGGGGGTATAGCTCAGAGATAGAATGAATGCCTCTGGGTTCAATTCCCAGTACCACAAACAAAACAAAAACACTGAAGCTAAAAGCAGGTGATTTGCCATGAGTCACACAGTAACAAAGTTGTGATTTCTGGGGGTTTTTTTTTTTTTTTTTTTTGGTATTGGGAATTGAACCCAGGAGTTTTCTACCTCTGAGCTACATACTCAGTCTTTCATATTTTTTTTGTTTGTTAACAGAGTCTTGCTAAATTACTGAGGCTGGCCTTGACCCTGCGATCCTCCTGTCTTCCAAGTAGTGAGATTACAGGTGTGCACCACTGCACCCAGCTCAAAGATGTGATTTAAACCCGGGTTAGTCTGACTCCAAAACCCAGCACTCCCTGCCATAATGCCCAAAAGAAATATGTTCCCCTGCTGAGGTGTGAGAGAGGACCACGGAGTGAAGCCTGAGCCATGCTGAGACTGGCCCTTGGATTTCTT
The DNA here is from genome assembly GCA_004027655.1 of Graphiurus murinus. Classification (NCBI taxonomy): domain Eukaryota; kingdom Metazoa; phylum Chordata; class Mammalia; order Rodentia; family Gliridae; genus Graphiurus; species Graphiurus murinus. Next base: position 24,059 of record PVLC010012329.1, read on the forward strand.
TTCTTTTCTTTTTTAAGTTTGTAGACAAGTCTTTAACAGGATGAAGATCCCTTAATTGGATTTGCCTGTTATCCGATATTGCACACCACCTCGCTGGCCGAGCTTCAGTTCCCTACATGAATCAGTTAAGACCTTCCCATTTAGTCTAATGAACCCTAATTTCAGACAAAGGTAACTGTCACCTTTTGTTTCATCCTGTGCTTTTATTTTTCAAATACCAGAGCCGACCTCTGAACTCAATCTGCACTTGCCTATTGATGCATAAATATCTATAATATCACAGTAAATTAAATCCTATTTTAAAGGGTTTCTATTTAACAATCTGTCAGAACTTTCACAGCATTTGATTTCTGGTCTCCTCTGTCCAGTGACAGGTTTATCTCAATATGGCTTGATTAATGAAACCTTTTATTTGGTGTAAGCACACCTATTATTACCATAATCTCTTAATGCTTGCTTAGGCAACATTGAGGTCTGGCAGCAGGGACTTGCAAAACTTCTAGCTTCTTTAACTCTAGCAGAACCCTGGGTGAGATTAACGGGCAGGGGAGGGGACTGAGGCATTGGCAGTGGGGAGCATGGATAATGTCATGTTGGCCGAGTAATGGAGCAAGCGCTCAGTCTGAGGGTTGGCCAAATTCCCTTTAAACCTCTAGGGTTTAAAAAAAGTCTTGGAGTTGGGCATGGTGGTGCATGCCTGTAATTCTTGGGAGGCTGAGACAAGAGGATTGCAAGTTCGAGGCCAACCTCAGCAATTTAGTGAGACCGTGTTTCAAAATAAAAAATAAGGGCTGGGCGTGTAGCTTGGAGGTAGAATACCTTTGGGTTAAATCCTCGAAGAAGAAGAAAGAAGAAGAAGAAGAAGAAGAAGAAGAAGAAGAAGAAGAAGAAGAAGAAGAAGAAGAAAAACAAAAACCAAAAAACGTTGGACTTCATGCCAACAAATCGGCCTCCTTCTCAGGCTAACTTGTCCTTGCCTGTTAGTCACTGGGGGGCGTGGCTGCTGTCTCCCAGTGGAGCTGTGCAATTGCAAAGTGCAGGGAGTAGCTGAGAAGTGGAATGTAGTCTTAAATAAAAGAATACATTGAAATGCAGCGTCTTGATGAAGCCAGGGGGCCAGGTACTAATAGCTCTTAAGAAATAGAAATGACTTTATGATGGATATTCCACAAGCAACCTTTTCAGAAAAGAAGAGTGCAATTGAATTAGGTTCTGTTCAGGACAAGTATTTACCTGGAGAGAAGCTGCAGCCTGGGCTGGATTGCCTCCTTCTGTCCTGCGGGCTTCCAGAACCCTGGAAAAAGTGTATCTTGGGATTCACGTAGACCTCAAAGCGTTCTCACTCTGTTTCACTTTGCTATTAAATGTGTAATAACATTCAAAGTGAGACGTTGAAAATAAGAATCCGAAACTTGTTTGTGCTACAGACATTGTTTTCCCTATCCAGTAAAATGATAGGCTCCTTGCATGTATTTTATACTGTTCCTTTATTTGTCCTCTGCTAATGCTTCAAACATTTTTTACTTCTTTTCTTTTTTTAATAACTTTCTTTTTTTAGTTTGTGATAATTGTCGTTTTTAAGTGCAATAAAATCCACCTGGAGAGTTTAGCTATTGTTTTTAAACTTCCTGAGATTGGGATGAGAACAAGGGAATATTAATAAATATGACTCAGATTTCTAACAAATACTAAAATTATATTATAATAAATAATAAAATAACATAAATGAAACAAATGAATTTCTTATTTCTAAATATAAAAACATTTTATAGCATTGTGATATGAAATCATTTTAAGCATTGTGATAGTTAACATTGTTTGTTAAGACTTGAATACTCAAAAGGAAAATAACTCATAAAACATGTTTAAGAGCATTTTGTTTAGTAACCAAACTAGCTTGACTATTAATTTAATTACTTGAGATGACAATTTTCAAATTAAATATATATCCTTATATAAACTGTAAAACAAAGAAGTTTTCTTTCTGGAGTTTTAGTGGTGAAAGGAAAATATAGGAATATTTTTTAAAGGGGGACCATTAGGTTTTTATTATCAGTTTAGCATTAATTGCATTCATTATAATCATCCTGAAAGAAAAACAAAGTATGGTTTAATTATACTTTCAAAATTAGATATACGATTTAAAAAAATGTTCAGTAAAATAAGGAAGCAGAGAACACAGTTTAATTTAAAATGATGCTGAAAGCCCATCAGATAATTTTCAATAACATAATTAACTAATAATAAGGATCTTGTGTTCTGTTGGAAAAAATACACACCATTTTTCTTAATTAAAAAATTTTGCCCAAAAAATACAGAAACCTCTCGGTTTCTGAGTGGAGGATTATTATAATTCTCCAACATGTTTCTCAGTTTTTAGTTTATTTCACATCATGCTTTTTAACCTTCAACAACAAATATTGTTGTACCATGAAGACAGCAAATCCAAACAATTACATATGTAGTCCAAAGGCATACACGAGAAAATCAATATTGGAGTCTCGGCAACTCCCTCCTCACAGTGGCGTTCAATAGCTCTTATTCATTATACACTTATATCTCTTTCAGATTCGCCTTTGTCACTAGAAACCCATTTTTTTTTCTCCTTTGACTTCCACATAACTTCTTTGCCCTGTACTTTTACAGATGCCTTCTGGCTATAAATACTAATGAAATCTCTTTGCTTAATTCAATTTTGCTGGTACACTTACAGTTATGACCTAACTTTCCCACGAGAGAGACTGATTGAACATTCCACTACCTTATGGATGGGAGCAAACATTCTTACCGAACTGGACTGACAATTTCCATAATTATAGAATTCACAGCCTAATGACCTTAAAAAACAATAAAAAGATCTCTTGTTAATTCCATTTCTGTTACTGACATTCAAGACATTTCATTTTTCACGGGACAACAAATTTACTTTTTTATTTTCCAAAGAGCAGTCTCTCCTTTCCCCCCAGATTAAATTTTCTGAACATTGAAGTATTCCATTGAATATTTAGCATTTCTTTGTCTTTTAAAAGTTAGAATATTTATGATCCTTAGAATGAGTTTGACTGATTTATAGCAATCAATTATAAGAGTACGTTTTCAAATAGCCCTTTTAAAAATGAAGAATAGAATAATTAAAAAGATCACAAGTCCTCCCTTGCATATAATTATTTCATTATTTCATTACAGTGCAGAAATTATTTTTGCTGACTGTGAGCAATTTTAATTGAGCAAGATCTGTGTTAATATACGATAGCAAGCAGTTCTTCCTAAGAAATAAGATCACTAATTGCCTAAATTTTTATTCAGTACAGTGAATCTTACGAGTCACATTGTAATATAAACCTAATCACTAGGTAGAGTGAATACAATACCTTTTCTGTAGTGTAGCTATCCTAAAAGCATAACCTGCCTGCTAATTTATTCCTTCAACAGGTTTATTGCATTATAGGCATTTGTTTTCTAGAAAATTCTTAATTTATCCAGGTCCTCCCAGAAAAAAACTATGATAATGAAACATTACAATTCAGACTTGGAGTCTACTATAGCCAGCATGAGTAAGCAAAGCTAAAACACAACATATTCCTAAATTAAACCAAAATTCTTATACATCCTAGAACCTTTTGGCTTACAAATAAAGACTGTTTTTGAGGTATGGAAATCTTGAGTATAGCGAAGTATCCTATTATCAAGTGAAGTTAAATTAAATGTTAATAATAGCTATTTACTTGCAAAAATCTAACATTCACCATAAATGTTATAGCATCTTTGGCATATCTAAATATTTTATACATATCTAAGATATTTTCTTCCCAATAAATATTTTATATGTATTTATTGCTATGGCAAGAATGTATAAATTGAAATAAAATTCTTCAGAACCACCATCTTAAAGACATAGACTGTCTTGATCAAATCTGAGCCAAAATTTTAAAAAATGTACTTTTATGTATGGTTTAGTATTGAATATGCTATTGTTAATCTAACAGACCTTAAGTGAAAGGTACAATATTTAAGTGTATTCTTACTTAAATAAAATTTTAAATATTACTTTTGAAGTGGAAAAATACCTTAAAAACTTGATGATATTTAAGTAGTAAATTAATTTACCAATTATTTATTGAGTACCTCTTATGTGTTAGACATAACTTTAATGTGTTACTACAACTTTCCCACACCCTTCCAAGGAAAGTGCAGTTCTTAAAGTGGGGGTGGTCTATGAACCCCCATGAAACAATGCCAACTTTTATGTGTACATTCATATATACATTTTTGCCTTCTTCTGGTGTGTGCGTTTGTGTGTGTGTATATGTGTTTTACTGGGGACTGAACCCAAAAGAGTTCTTCACTGAGCTGCAGTCCCAACCCTTCAAATTTTCTTTTTTTTAATTTTGAGACAGGATCTCACTAAGTTGCTGTGGTCAGCCTCAAACCTGTGATCTTCCTGTCTCAGCCTCCCATGTACTGCAATTACAGGTGTGTGCCACCATGCCTGGCTGCACATTTGGCCTTTTTTGCTAGGTTTCAGGTATGCTCATTTGGTACTAAAAGGAAAGGTTGATCAGGTTGGTATTTAATTATCAGAGTAGACATTATAGAGTTGTTTACAATTCTAATTTCTGGACTATGTCAGTAATTTCTTAATATGTCAGTAATTACTGAAGCCTTCCGAAGCTCAGTAAGAAATGAGTTACCATTGTGAATAGAACAATATTTTACTTGGAACATTTTTTTCCACGGAGGTCAAAATTATGTATGCTATGGTGAGTAAAATAAATTGTTGCTGCAGGAGTCTTTCTTATGGTGAAGAGATGCTAAGGTGATGCCCTGGAAGGGTGAAGTGATCTGTGGGTAGACAGTCCAGAATTCTGGGTTCTGGACTGCTATTAACTAGCTGTAAGATTTTAGATAAGTCTTGAAACCTCTTTGAACCTTAGTTTCCAGATCTGGAAAATATAGACAATAATCTTGGCTCTGTCTGCTCATGGGAATACTATCATGATAAGCAATAGTTTCCTCATTTATAGAGTGAAAAATTTCAAATTAGTGCAGTTCTTAAAGTGGGGGTGGTCTATGAAGCCCCATGAAACAATGCCAACTTTTATGCGTACATTCATATATACATTTTGGGGGGGGGGTACGAGGTTCATAGCTTTTATTAGATTCTCAAATAGGCAAGTGATCCAAAGAAGGTTAAGGAACACTGGATTTGAGGATCTTTAACACTCTTTCTACTCTTAAATTCAAAATCCATTCTCCCTCTCTGAATAATAGATATGAAAGAGTGCTAAACAAATGCAAGGAATCATACTCCATCTCGCTTTATGGATCTAGTCTATGTAACTGTCATAGCCATACTTGAAATAGTGATATTATATTATGTTGCATGGCTTATTGAATAAACATATTTCCTGAGGGAATCCCTCAAATGCAAGGTTCTGTGTTAGACACCCCCCCCCCCACCCCGGCCGGGAGAATTAGAGTGTGCCAGAGAAACTTAGAGAAAAGAGAAAGAAAAGAAATCTCGGTGCCAGTGTAAAAGTATTTTAATTTAGGTTCACTGTAGTTTACTGGGATAGTTTCCACTAGTAATTAAACTAGTATGCGGCTATTGATCTGGTTTGGATTATGACAATTATAGCTGTGCCTCAATTTCCTCCTCTCTACTTCATATGAGACTCTAATTCAACTCTGTAACTTCTGCACTCGTAATTAAAAACCAACCCCAATCAACTTCTTTTAGCAGCAAATCAGCATAATTGAATCCAAGCAAAGAAGGCAAAAAGGTTAGCCCTTCTCTTGGAAGGGTATAGGGAAAATTAGGTTAGTTGGTGAGCTTAGATTAGTTAGTGCAGTTGGAAGTGTCATTCAGATTCTCTATTTAAAGGAGGAAAAATTCCACTATTGAGGATTTCCTGAGTGGAGGGAGGGAATCTGCTGGGCATATTGAGCTGGGGTGCTCTGAATCACTCACAGAAAACAAAAACTCCACAGGGAAGGATGCTTTCCCTCTGGGAAACAGTCAACATTTGTCAAGCTTTACCCCTTCCTCTCTAGATCTGCATCAGAATGGAGTGAAAACAACTTGGTTCTAGACTCTGTTCTCTTTCTTACTAGTGCAAGAAAATAGAAGGCAGAGATAGGATCTTATACATTTTATAGCCACAGCCCTACGCATGTACTCAATAAAATTTATACAATGAATGCCCTTGGGCTGGTTACCTAATTCTTGGAGCCATGCTTCCTCTATTTGTAGGAAGAATGATTTTAAAAGCCTGGCTACCGTTTATTGAGTGAGTACTCTGTAACAAGTACTTGACCTGTTATTTTTCTCTAGCCTAACAACAACCCTGTAAAGTGTTGTTCCCATTTTAAAGGTGAGGGCTCAGCCAGACATGGTAGCACATGCTTGTAATCCCAGCATTTGGGAGGCTGAGACCGGAGGATCTGGGTTTGTGGCCAGCCTCAGCTACCTAGTGAGGGACTCCGCAACTTCGTGAGACCCTGTTTCAAAATAAAGAATAAGAAATAGGGCTAGGGGTGTAGCTCGGAGGTAGAATGCCCCTGAGTTCAATCCCCAGTACCGCAAAAAAAAAAAAAAAAAAAAAAAAAAAGTGAGGATTCTGAAGGTCACGGAAAATAAGTGACTTAAAGCTATGACCACCATATACATGGAAAGACCTAATTATGTAATGTGCTTGATTGTGCTTTGGAAATGTTTTATTCGGTATTGGGGATTGAATTCAGGGGCATTCTACCTCTGAGCTATACCCCAGCCCTATTTTTTATTCTTTATTTTGAAACAGGGTCTCACGAAGTTGCGGAGTGCCTCACTAGGTAGCTGAGGCTGGCCACGAACCCAGATCCTCTGGTCTCAGCCTCCCAAATGCTGGGATTACAAGCAAGCGCCACCACACCCATTTTTGGTTGTTGTTGTTTTTTCCTTTTGTCAACTGCTCTAACTTCAAAGATTTTACTTTACTAACAGTCTCCCCTTTGAAACAAGAGGGTGGCTTGCTAGGTTTCAAGTATATTGTGTGTTCCCAGAAATGTAGATATGGTGATGGCAAGGAACAATTGTTGCCAGTTTTTTTGTTTTGTTTTGTTTTTTTGTGGTGCTAGGGATTGAACCCAGGGGTATTCTACCTCTGAGCTATACTCCCAGTCCTATTATTTATTCTTTATTTTGAAACAGGGTTTCACTAAGTTGCGGAGTGCCTCACTAAGTAGCTGAGGCTGGCCGAGAACCTGGATCCTCCTGTCTCAGCCTCCCAAGTACTGGGATTACAAGTGTGCACCACCATGCCCCGCTCCTATTTTTGCTACACCCCCAGCCCTATTTTTTATTCTTTATTTTGAAACAGGGTCTCACTAAGTTGCGGAAGGCCTCACTAAGTAGCTGAGGCTGGCCACGAACCTGGATCCTCCTGTCTCAGCCTCCCAAGTACTGGGATTACAAACGTGCGCCACCACGCCTGGCTCTTATTTTATTTTATTTATTTTTATTTTTATTTTTATTTTTTTTCGCTACTGGGGATTGAACTCAGAGGCATTCTACCTCCGAGCTATACCCCCAGCCCTATTTTTTATTCTTTATTTTGAAACCGAGTCTCACTAAGTTGTGGAGTGCCTCACTACATAGCTGAGGCTGGCCTCGAACTCGGATCCTCCGGTCTCAGCCTCCCGAATGCTGGGATTACAAGCGTGCGCCAGCACGCCCGGCTTATTTTATTTTTTTATTTTGAAACAAGGTCTCTCTAAGTTGCCGAAGCTGGCTATGAACCTGTGATTCTCCTCTCTCAGCCTCCCAAGTACTAAAGAAGTGTGTGCTACCACGTCCAGCTCCAGGTCAGTTTTGATTTAGCTAAATATATCTATTGGGTTACCTAGGAGCTGCTGCTGGAGCTGAGAGGAAGTGAAGAGTAATTATGAATGTCTGATAAATAAGACCCTTTGTAAATATTCTGCTTGGAGCTTCTCTCATCCCCATCCACACAGATCAGCATTTAGATTAAGATTACAAAAGCCAGGCATGGCGGCACAGGTTTGTAATCCCAGTATTTGGGAGACTGAGACAGAAGGATTACAGTTTGAAGACAGCTTCAGCAAGTAATATGACTCATCAACCTAGTGAGATCCTGTTTCAAAATAAAAATAAAAATAAGCCGGGTGTGGTGGCACACGCGTGTAATCCCAGCATTTGGGAGACTGAGACCGGAGGATCCAGGTTCGAGGCCAGCCTCAGCTACCTAGTGAGGTACCTAGTGAGGAACTCTACAACTTAGTGAGACCCTGTTTCAAAATAAAGAATAAAAAATAGGGCTGGGGGTATAGCTCGGAGGTAGAATGCCCCTGAGTTCAATCCCCAGTACCGCAAAAAAAAAAAAAAAAAAAAAAAAAAAAAAAAAAAAAAAAAAAAAAAAAAAAAAAAAAAAAAAAAAAAAAAAAGAATAAATAAATAAATAAATAAATAAATAAATAATAAAAATAAAATAGGGCTGGGGGTGTAGCTCAGAGGTAGAATGCCCCTGGGTTCAATCCCCAATACCACACACACACACACACACACACACACACACACACACACACCAAAAACCAAGAAGTTTGTTTGTTTATTGATTTGTAGCACTCGGGGTGAAATCCAGGAGCATTCTACCTCTGAGCTACACCCCCAGACCTATTTTATTCTTTTATTTTGAAACAGGGTCTCACTAAGTTGCAGAGGGCCTCACTAAGTTTCTGAGGCTGGCTGCGAACCTGAGATCCTTCTGTCTCAGCTTCCTAAGTACTCAAAATAAAAGCATACACCATCTAGGCCACCAAAAACAAGAAGTTTAGATCTAAAACTAAGATTCAAGGGTGGAGTGTCGGTCTTAACTCACAAGTGTAAAATCTGTAATCGCTGTAGGACCCTGACCATGAGTTTGTTTGGAGTCTCTTGGATTCTGTAGAGCTAAGATTCATATTCACTATAAATACAAAGTTGAAATACTTTAAAACTTCCTAACGGCCAAGACAGGTTTATAATTATAGAATAGGACCATCTCCCAGCTTCCCATTAGAAGAGTAGTAAAGTCAAGCCAGAGGGGAACCCCTGAGTACAATGACTACCTTTTATTTCTGAAAACTATATTCCTCTCTGGTTTTAAAAATATCCTTTTACGGGGTGGTTTGATTTTGTGCATTTTTTTTCCTGCTTAAAAATTTTATAGGAAACCTGATAGAGGGGTTTGGTCGTTTATTGTACATCTATACATTCACTAAAAATGATGAAAGATTTGTTGGTTGTCTAGCTTATCTGAGAGGGAGAAGGATGAGCTGCACCAGAAGAGAGGGTGGGAGAATCTGGGCTTGGTGCCTAGGGTTGTATTTTTTTTTTTTCTTTATTTGGATCACTGTGTTTGCTAGAATATTTAATTGATCCCACTCTTAGAATAGTGCTTATTGCTGAACTGAAATATTAAACCATATGTAATATATCTTCAATAAAATTTAGATTTAAAAGTCCCTAAATGATGTATGTGTTTGACAGTCCTTAATGGAAACTGATTAAGGGAATTTCAGAGAATGGATAGGCTTAATAGTAACAATTCTTTTCCTTCATGTAGAAGAAATCCAGTATTATAAAATGAAACAGAAGGAATTAGCACAATGTTTGGAGTAAGATTGTACCAATTCTTGGATATACAGTATTTGGTTCTGGTTTTGTTAAATATTTGGTTCTTCTACCATACGTCTGATGAAAGACTTTCCTGAAGCTCTTTAAGTTGATTTTCGCTGGGCATGGTGGCACATGGTGTAATCCCAGTACTTGGGAGGCTGAGACTGGAGGATCACATGTTTGCAGCCAGCCTCAGCAACTTAGAGAGGCCCTTCCCAACTTAGTGAGACCCTGTTTCAAAATAAAAAAATAAAATAGGACTGGGAGTATAGTGCAGAGGTAGAATGCCCCTGGGTTCCGTCCCCAATATAGAAAAAAAAAGGGTTCGTTTCGGAGCACAGTTCAGCCATATTGGATCATTGGGGGCCTCTGATAATTTTTGATAATTTTCTTTTGAGTAATTTAGTGTATGGCATGGTTTTCTCTTACTATTGAACTGATGCCTCAGCAAAGGATTTGAGAAATTCTGCTGTTTGTGGTGAAAATCTTGTGCCAGGGGCATTAACTTTGAAGTTCTATACACTTTGCAGGGCAGGCAATTACCCCAGTTATCCTATATACTAATTAAGAATGCAGCCGTCAGGCTTGGTGGTGCACACTTGTCATCCCAGTACTTGGAAGGCTGAGACAGGAGGATTGTAAGTTTGAGGACAACCTCAACAAGTAGTGAGATTCATCAACCTAGGCAGACCCTGTTTCAAAAAATAAAAATAAAATAGGGCTGGGGGTATAGCTCAGAGGTAGAATGCCCCTGGGTTAATCCCCAGTACCTTCCCCCCAAGAAAAAGAAAAGAATGCTTCATGGAAAACCTCTGAAAAATGGACTGATAAATGTGAGTGGAAGAGAGAAAGTCAGCTTCTTTTCTTTTCTTTTCTTTTTTTGCGGTACTGGGGATTGAATTCAGGGGCATTCTACCTTTGAGTTATACCCCCAGCCCTATTTTTTATTCTTTATTTTGAAACAGGGTCTCACAAAGTTGCAGAGTATCTCTCTAGGTAGCTGAGGTTGGCCTCGAACCCGGATCCTCTGGTCTCAGCCTCCTGAATACTGGGATTACAAACGTGCGCCACCACCTCCGGCTAGCTTCTTTTCTTGAAAGGACAGGTCCAGAATTGTAATGATGGGAAGAAATCTAAGATTCAGTTGAAATGTCTTTTTAACAGGTCAAAATTCAGATGAATGGCTCCGTGTCTTAGAGGGTGTCTGCAGTCACGTAGCTGAGGCTGGCCAGGAACCTGCAATCCTCCTGTCTCAGCCTCCCAAGTACTGGGATTACAAGTGTGCACCACCACGCTGAGCCAAGTTAGTACTTTCTACTTTACACACTCTGCTTCTTGCTTGAAACTCTAGGAGGAGAATGATTCTCGCTTACTGGAATTTAGAAAAACGTAATGCCATCAGAGGCTGCCAAGACAAGCAGGAGATATGGGTCATGAATATTATTTTTTTAGTCCATTTGTCCATTTATAGGATTTTTTTTTTAATTGGAAATTTGACCCAGGGGCATTTTACCTCTGAGCTATATCCCCAGCTTTTCTTCCTTCCTTCCTTTCTTTCTTTTTCTCTTTCTTTTTTTTTTTTTTGAGCAAAAGTCTTACTAAGTTCCCCAGGCTGGCCTTGAACCTCCTATCTAACCTCTCAAGTATTAGGATTATAGGCATGTACTACTCTGCCCAGCAGTACAGTTATTTATTGATCATCTATTATAGGCAAGGTGTAGCTTGAGGTGAATCTTAGCTATTAAGCTATTATTATTATTATTATCATTATTATTATATCTGTTGTCACTCACAGTGACAATTCAAGGGTCTCCTCTAAATCAGCATTTGGCTCCTCATGTATATTATTCAGGAAATCACATGGAATTATATTCTGCATACCGAAATTACTAAAGTATTGTCAATTCAACTTGGTAATCTTTTTTATTTTATTTATTTATTGTCATGCTGGGAATTTTTTTTTTTTTTTTCTTTTTTTGCGGTACTGGGGATTGAACTCAGGGGCATTCTACCTCCAAGCTATATCTCCAGCCCTATTTTTTTTATTCTTTATTTTTTTCCCCGGTACTGGGGATTGAACCCAGGGGTATTCTACCTCCGAGCTATATCCCCAGCCCTATTTTTTATTCTTTATTTTGAAACCGAGTCTCACTAAGTTGCGGAGTGCCTCACTAGGTAGCTGAGGCTGGCCGCGAACCTGGATCCTCCAGTCTCAGCCTCCCAAATGCTGGGAGTACAAGCGTGCGACACCTCAACCAGCTCCCAACTCTTTATTTCTTATTTCTTTAATGGCACATGCCTATAATCCCAACTAGTCAGGAGGCTGAGGCAGGAGGATTACAAATTGGAAGTCACTCTAGGCAATTTAGCAAGAAACTGTCTCAAAATAAAAAGGTCTGGGGAGTTGGGCATGGTGGCCCACGCTTGTAATCCCAGTACTTGAGAGGCTGAGACAGGAGGATCACAGGTTCATGGCCAGTCTCAGTTATTTAGTGAGGACCTCCTCAACTTAGTGAGGCCCTGTCTCAAAATAAAGAATAAAAAAATAGGTCTGGGGGTGTAGCTTGGAGGTAGAATGTCCCTGGGTTCAATCCACAGTACCACACAAACACACACACAAAATAGGGCTCAGGCTGTAGCTCAGTTCAAGAGTACCCCTGGCAGCTAGGAATGGTGGCGCATGCTTGTAATCCCAGCATTTGGGAGACTGAGACAGGAGGATCTGGGTTCTCGGCCAGCCTCAGCTACCTAGTGAGGCATTCCGCAACATAGTGAGACCCTGTTTCAAAATAAAGAATAAAAAATAAGGCTGGGGGTGTAGCTCGGAGGTAGAATGCCCCTGAGTTCAATCCCCAGTACCGCAAAAAAAAAAAAAAAAAAAAAGAGTATCCCTGGCTTCAATCTCAGCACTGAAAAAAAAAAAAAAAAAAAAAAAAATATATATATATATATTTTAAACTTCTATAACACACACACACACACACACACACACACACACACAGTATGACACACTTCATTGACTCATTACTTCTAAATTGCTAAAATGGTTCTTTTTTGGTTTTGTTTTGTTTTTGCATTACTGGGGATTGAACCCAGGGGCTTTCTACCTATGAGCTACACCTAAGCCCTATTTTTTATTCTTTATTTGAAAATAGGATCTCATTAAGTTGCGGAGGGCCTCCCTAAGTAGCTGAGACTGGTTGTGAACCTGTGATCCTCTTCTCTCAGCCTCCCAAGTTCTAGGATTACATACAAGCATACACCATCACGACTGTCAAGATGGCTCTTAAGATTCCCATTTTCCCTTTCTTCTTCTTCTTCTTTTTTTTTTTTTTTTTTTACAGTACTGGGGATTGAACCCAGGGACATTCTACCTCCGAGCTCCACCCTCAGTCCTATTTTTTTATTCTTTATTTTGAAACAGGGTCTCACTAATTGTGGAGGGCCTCACTTAGTAGTTGAGGCTGGCCACGAACCTGCGATCCTCCAGTCTCAGCCTCCCAAGTACTGGGATTACAAACATGTGCCACCATGCCTGATTTAAGATTCCCATTTGAGTAGGAATTATGGTGATCAGAAATATGTGGCATATACCAGTGATAACTTTATGCTATTACTGACTCATGTTCTTTTTTTTTTTGGTACTAGAGATTGAACCCAGGGGCGTTCTACCTCTGAGCTATACCCCACCCCTATTTTATTTATTTTTATTTTGAAACAGGGTCTTGCTAAGTTGCTGAAGGCCTCACTAAGTTGCTGAAGCAGGCCTTGAACCTGTGATCCTCCTGTCTCAGCTTCCCAAGTACTGGGATTATAGATGTGTACCACCATACCTGGAACCCTGGGGCATTTTCTACTTCTGAGCAACACACCCCCAGCCCTATTTTGTATCTTTATTTTGAAACAGAGTCTCAATAGTTGCAGAGTACCTCACTAGGTAGCTGAGGCTGGCCGAGAACCCAGATCCTCCAGTCTCAGCCTCCCAAGTACTGGGATTACAAGCGTGTGCCACCATGCCCAGCTGACTCTCTTTTCAATACATATATATGGCATCACTTCAAACTAAAAGTAAGACTTTGGGTGTGGTCAATGCCATATGTATCTTTTTATGTTTCTAGAGTCTAGCTACTTGTCTTGTACATAGAAAGCATTGAACAGATATTTGCTGGTTTTTTTTTTTTTTTTTTGCGGTACTGGGGATGGGACCCAAGGGCATTCTACCTCTGAGCTATACCCCCAGCCCTATTTTTTATTCTTTATTTTGAAAAAGGGTCTCATTAAGTGCCTCACTAAGTAGCTGAGGCTGGCCTTGAACCCTGATCCTCCGGTCTCAGCCTCCCAAATGTTGGGGTTACAAGCATTTGTCACCACGCCCGGCTGATATTTGCTGTTTATATCAAGAGTTCTGTTGTCAATGGCAACATGGCTTCTCAATTTTAGTTTTCCCTCTCTAATTTTAAATAGCCAGCCTCATTATACTATCTTCTGTACTAATTATTTTTTCCACTGGATCTAAAGTTCATAAATTTGTTGAGCCATGAATAGAAGCAAAAAGCTAGCATATGTAGGTAGCGCCATATGCATTGCTTTAATGAATAGTCATCACGACATATGGAGGAGGACTGCCCGATTAATTATTGGGTTTGATGGAGTTGTTGTCTGCCTGCACAAGTTAGTCCAGGGGCCAATTTATAGTTGCAAAATCCTGTGATGGGCTGGTCTGACCGATAAACAAAGTAAATAAATGAACCAAGTTGACTCAGTAGCCCAGATAATTTGTCAGATTAGCATAAAAAACATTATACTGCTTCTAAACAAGAAGGTTTGCATACTTTTTGAAAATACTTGGAGTTTCCTAGTAAAATCCCATTTACATGTATTTTCCGTAATTTCATAAGTTTCTTCAGTATATATATATGAAACATTTTTGTTCCTTGAGAATCAATGATAAGAATTGTGAGTTATGTCAATAGTCAAATGGACAGGTGGTTTTTGCTTTATTTTGTTTGTTTTGTAGTGCTGAGGATTGAACCGAGATTGTAAGCAAGTGCTCTATCATTGAGCTAAATCCCCAGCCTCAACAGGTATTTTTAGCTTTTTTTTTTTTTTTGGTACTAGGGATGGAACCCAGGGGCATTCTGCCATTGAGCTAGATTCCCAACCCTGTTTTATTTTGAAACAGGGTCTCACTAAGTTGCTGAGAATTTCTCTAAATGCTGAAACTGGCCTTAAATCTGTGATCCTCCTGTCTCAGCGTAAGTACTGGGATTACAGGTGGGCACCACCACACCCAGTTTATTTATTTATTTATTTATTTATTTATTTATTTATTTATTTATTTATTTTTTATTTATTTATTTTTTTTTTTGCGGTACTGGGGATTGAACTCAGGGGCATTCTACCTCCGAGCTATATCCCCAGCCCTATTTTTTATTCTTTATTTTGAAACCGAGTCTCACTAAGTTGCGGAATGCCTCACTAGGTAGCTGAGGCTGCCCTCGAACCCAGATCCTCCAGTCTCAGCCTCCTGAATGCTGGGATTACAAGCGTGCGCCACCACGCCTGGCTCACACCCAGTTTAGACTAATTTTTCTTCCTTCCTTCCTTCCTTCCTTCCTTCCTTCCTTCCTTCCTTCCTTCTTTCCTTCCTTCCTTCCTTTCTGTGTATTACTGATCATTGAATCTATGGGCATTGTACCTATAAGCTACACCCCCAGCCTATTTATTTATTTATTTATTTATTTATTTATTTATTTATTTATTTATTTAGTGGAACTAAGGATTGAACCCAGGGGCATTCTACCTCTGAGCTACACCCCCAGGCCTATTTTATTTTTTATTTTGAAACAGGGTCTTACTAAGTTGCAGAGAGCCTCACTAAGTAGCTGAGGCTGGTCAAGAACCTGTGATCCTCCTGTCTCAGCCTCTGAAGTACTGGAATTATAAGCATGCACCACCACGCCCGGCCCCCAAGCCCTTTTTATTTATTGTTAATTATTTTTGTTTTTTGGGAGAGTACTACTGATGAACCCAGAGATATTCAATCTTCAAGCTACACCCTCAACCCCATTTTATTTCAAAACAGGGTCTCACTAAGTTGCTGAAAGCCCTGTTAAATTGTTGAGGCTGGCATTGAACCTATGATCCTCATGTCTCAGCCTCCCAACAAGTACTAGGATTACAAGAATGTGCCACCACACCTGGCTTAACTTGGGTTTTGTCACTTGAAATCTAACCAGTCCTACCGGATATCTACTGATTTCCTAGTGTCCATTATTCTAGAAATATTAATAATTCCCCTTTCTGTGCTGAGTATGAACTAGATACTTTACATGCAGTATCTCAAGCCTCGTGACTATCATAGGAAGGTTATTATCCTTATTTTACAGAGGAGGTAAGAAAATTCTAGAAACTTCAATAAGTTGTTGAGACTAGAAAGATGGTAAGTAGCAGAGACAAGATTCTAATTTTTTTTTTTTTTCCCCAGTACTGGGGATGGAACCCAGGGGCATTCTACCTCCAAACTACACCTCCAGTCCCATTTTTTTTTTTTTTTTTTTGCGGTACTGGGGATTGAACTCAAGGGCATTCTACCTCTGAGCTGTACCCCCAGCCCTAATTTTTATTCTTTATTTTGAAACAAGGTCTCGCTAAGTTGCGGAGTGCCTCACTAGGTAGCTGAGACTGGCCGCGAACCTGGATCCTCTGGTCTCAGCCTCCCAAATGCTGGGATTACAAGCATGAGCTACCACGCCCAGCTTCCAGTCCCATTTTTTATTTTTTATTATTATTATTTTTTTGCGGTACTGGGGATTGAACTCAGGGGCATTCTACCTCCGAGCCATACCCCCAGCCCTATTTTTTATTCTTTACTTTGAAACCAAGTCTCACTAAGTTGCAGAGTGCCTCACTAGGTAGCTGAGGCTGGCCGCGAACCCGGATCCTCTGGTCTCAGCCTCCCGAATGCTGGGATTACAAGCGTGCGCCACCACGCCCGGCTCAGTCCCATTTTTTATTCTTTATTTTTGAAACATGGTCTCACTAAGTTTGGGAGTGCCTCACTAGGTAGCTGAGGCTGGCCGAGAACCCAGATCCTCCTGTCTCAGCCTCCCAAATGTTGGGATTACAAGTGTGTGCCACCATGCCTGGCTCAGGATTCTAATTTAGATCTTCATGATTCCAAAACCCATATTTTATCCTATCTGACACTATTTTTCCAAATATTTGAAACTCTGGATTGTGGGTTCTCGGCCAGCCTCAGCTACTTAGCAAGGCCCTCTGCCAATTAAGTGAGACCCTGTTTCAAAATAAAGAATAAAAAATAGGGCTGGGGGTGTAGCTCAGAGGTAGAATGCCCCTGGGTTCCATCTCCAGGATAAAAAAAAAGAAAAGAAAAAAAAGGAGATACTAGCCAGGCAGTTGTGTTCACCTGTAATCCCAGCTATTCAGGAAACTGAGGCAGGAGAATCACAAATTTGGGGCCAGTCTAAGCAACTTAGCAAGCTCTGTCTCCAAATAAAGAATAAAAGGGGTTGGAGGTTTAGCTCAGTGGTAGAGGCTCCTGAGTGGGTGGTAAAGGGGTTTTACGCATAATGCTTTTTCAATCTCATCACAATTTCCAACTCTAGTTCAGGTCCTGGCACACTGTAGGTTCTTAAAACTGTCGATTCCTTTTGCAAAGCCCTTTACAACAGCAAAGTGAATAGTCTACGTTGGCTTAAAGGAAGGTGACGGGCGGGGGGGGGCAGAGGGGGAACACCCTAATAAGCATGATGTACTTTCAGGAACACATCAAAGTCAATCACTAAACTGAACTTGAGAAAGAGGGAGGAGGAGGGAGTGGGGTGGGGATTGGGGAAGGGTTAAATGAGAAATGTATGCATGTATTCCTTTACCAGCCTGTACCTAACAAAGATGTACAATTACAATGCACCAATTAAAAATAAATAAACTAAACAAAAAATATGTGTTCTCCATAGGACACGGTTATAGCATGTCTCAGTATCTGTCGCATGTGCCTTTGTACTCATCCTTGTGCTTCTGGCACTTAGCTTCTCTTTTTTAAGAAACCGGTATGTATTCTCCATCAACCTTATTTTCAGCTTGTGTCTAGGAGTCAGTGCAAGAGTAGCCTAAGACTCCTCCTGGGTGATTTTTTCCTACACATTCGGTGACCTGGGCACTGAAGCTGCAAACCAGTCTTCAGTGGAAGGCTGAGCACCCTAGTCCTGCTGAACAGCATGGGGCCATCACTTCTGGTCAGTCTGGTCAGTCTGCGATCTCAGGTTGCATAGCAGTGAACCAGGAACTGGAGCGGCCATTCACCCTGAAGCTCCTCCTTGGCACAGCCTTTTCAGCAGCTTGTCTATCTCTTCTAGATCTCTGTAGAAGCAGAGACCAGGCGTGACCTCCCCTGGGTGCTCTGGAGAGATGATGCCATGCACGTGCAGAACTTCCTGGACCAGCACCTGCCACGTCAGACCCACTGAGAGAACTCCCTTGTCCTTGTGTGGACTGGCGATGTCCTCTAGCACAGAGGAGACTGTGTTACACAGAGCGACAGTAGCCTGGTTGACACGAGACTCCTCTGTGCACAGCTACTGGTCAGTCTCAGGATCGGTAACCATCAGAAGATGCGGTTCCGGGAAGGCTGCCTGGATTTGGTTAAGGAAGGAAGCAGGAGTGAGGAATCCAGTGATGAGAGTAGCTCCAGGGCTGGAGATGTTGCTCAGTGGTGGAACACCTGTTTAGCAGGTGCAAAGACCTGATCACTCCCTTAAAACAACAACAACAAAGAGCAGCTCCAGCAGCAGTGGCAGCCTGCTGGCCCGTGCTCCTGACCTCAGCTGGGTTCTCTCTTCCTCAGTGTGGTGCCAGGGATCAAATGGCAACAGGCAACAGTGGCACACGCTCCTCCCAGGTCCTCTTTATACTCAGGAAGTGGATGTCATCACTTTTCCTTTTGTTGCATTTGGAAGTGAAGGTTGGTGCCACCTCAGTGGATTCCTGCTGCAAGGAATTAGGGATGCCATCCTCCTTCATCTGCAGGACCTCAGGGATCCAGATGAAGTTTCCCTGTTAGTTACCAAGGGAACCAAGGGCAAGGCCCCCTGTGGGTAGCACTGAAGGGCATGCTCAAGGCTTGATTGCTGGTATGTCACTGTTCTGGGCCTGGGAATTTTGAAGAGTAGAATGTGCAGGGAGTTTGTATGCTGAATGCAATGCCCAAGCTTGGGAGCAAGTGTGTCTAAGACCTCAAATTTCTTTCTGGCTCTCAATATGAGAGTCATGATTGTTTCCTTTGCGTCATACTCTGCAAGTGGCTTTTCATCTTACATTCTGACTTTGCTCCAGGAGACGACACTGCCTTATGCCAGAGACCCGGGGAAAGGTCACCCCAGAATGGTCAGGCTGGGAGGAGCATATGGTGGCAGAGCTGGTTGTTAACTGTCTTCCTTAAGGCTCCACCTTGGTGGGTAAAAGTGAGAATGGAAAATTCCAAAGGGGGCTCAAAATTTAGATTTTTTCACGATAGTATAAGTAGAAGATTTTTTTTCTTTTTTTTTTGCTCTGAATTGCTGTAACCGAGAATGAGTGAGTTTCTGTCATTCCTCCACCGAATAAAAAATGGAATTTACGATGAGTGGTTGTTAAATAAAGTGATCCAGACTTAATCTTTCCAGCCTAGTGAGACCCATCCCAACCTTTTACAGACAGTTTCTTTAAACACAGCGTGAGAAATCTCAGTGTCCTCTGGAGGTTTTTCTAAGTGGATGCCAGCCCAGCCTTTATCAGACTGAGTTTATATGCCATTTAATTGCTGATCTTTTGGTCTTTCTTTCTTTCTTTCTTTTATTTATTTATTTTTGTGTCACCAGGAATTGAATCCAGGAGGTAGAGAGTTCTACCTCCAAAAGAGATAAAAAGGCCCTGGACTGTGGCCTGGGAATTGATATTCTACCTTGGAGCTACACTCCTGCCCTTTAAATTTCTTATTTTGAAACAGGGTCTTGCTAAGTTGCTGAGGCTAGCTTTGAACCTATGTTCCTCCTGTTTCAGCCTCCCATGTACTCGGATCACAGGTGTGTGCCACCGTGCCCGACTTTTTTTTTTTTTTTTTGCGGTACTGGGGATTGACCTCAGAGGCATTCTACCTCCAAGCTCTACCCCCAGCCCTATTTTTTATTCTTTATTTTGAAACAGGGTCTCACTAAGTTGCAGAGGGCCTCACTAGGTAGCTGAGGCTGGCCGCGAACCCGGATCCTCAGGTCTCAGCCTCCTGAATGCTGGGATTACAAGCGTGCGCCACCACGCCCGGCTGACCATGCCTGACTTATTTGTTGATCTTGGCATACCTCTTGAATTCAGGCAAAATGAGTTAAGGGCTCTCTTGTGCTACAAATGAGAATTCTTGGTGGGTTTCTGTTGTTGTTGCTTCAATGTTAGCTTTTTCCATGTTTTCCTCCAAGGTCTTGAAGTTTCTATCTCAGTCCATTTCTTTTAAATCTACAATACATTATAGCCGATTCACCTCAATCAAATTCAGAGTACTGTGGCCAATATTTCTTGAGCACCTGATCCATAACATATAAAGCATGCTGGCGCTGTTTGACTTACACTGAGAGGGCTTTTTTTTTTTTTTTTTTCAGTGCTGGGGATTAAACCCAGGGCCTTGCACATGCTAGGCAAGCACTGTACCACTAAGCTACATCCCCAGCTAGTTAAATTTAAGTTCATTAGAATTAAATGGAGCTGGGTGTGGTGGTACACACTTGTTTTTTTTTTTTTTTTTTTTTTTGGCGGTACTGGGGATTGAACTCAGGGGCATTCTACCTCCGAGCTATACCCCCAGCCCCATTTTTTATTCTTTATTTTGAAACCGAGTCTCACTAAGTTGCGGAGTGCCTCACTAGGTAGCTGAGGCTGGCCGCGAACCCGGATCCTCCGGTCTCAGCCTCCCGAATGCTGGGA